>ML818578.1:159484-178015 GCA_009831015.1 Picea engelmannii | reverse complement strand
CCCCAAGGTAACTATTTCAACCAACTTTAGATTGTACTATGACCTATACAACCAGAAAGGGCTCTCTCATATATCTAATGACTGGTAATAACTCAAATATTTCATCAATAAATGCACAAAGGTCAGATTCTGCAATAGGACAAGTTTATCTTTGTTTTAAAAGGGATGGCAGGAAAAGTAAGAGAGAAAGTAACATTGGGAAATAGAGTCAATTTAAGAAAATGATAGAAAAAAATGAATTAGTGACTGAAATTGAGAGGATAAAGGCTAAATAAGAAACATTATTTCAGTTAAAAATCCTTGTGTGTGGAGAGAGAAAAACACATGAAGCAACTCGGAGCACCACTGAGGATGAATTCAGAATTAACTTAGAAGAAACACGGTTTGTCTAAATGGCGTGAATCTAGAGCACTGCATAGTGAATTCTAGATTTGAAATCACGTTCCGATTTAGATAGAAATTTACAGATGTGAATATAATAACACATGAAATCACATACGTAAATAAATAATACCATACATCAGACTGCCACTGTTAGAATATTTTCATCAAAGCTTCAGGACTTTTGCATTAAGTTTCAATCGGATCAAAACAAACTACAATCAATAGTCACTGTCTACAATATTTTTCCAACCAACCCCTTTTACATGAAAATGATCCCCATATATAGAAAACTAATGTCACCCTTGGCTGCTAGGGTCGAACTATTCTCTCCTAGAATCATGGATCCGATTTCTTTGAAAGAGAACAATAACTTCAACGGATCTACGAAAAATAAAAAACCCGACTTTTCCAAATCAAAATCGTAACTGAAATATTCTTTACAATCATTGATCATGATCACAATTCGACCATATGTTTTTGATAAGTCATCATGTGCATTGTTGGACACTCTGTCACCCCTACACAACAGGTTTGCTACTCAACAGTAACCTACAAAAAAAATGCAGCGGATTACGCAACAAACTGGGAAAATAAGCGTTAAATATGACATCATATCTCACTAATAAAAAACTATTTTTCGAAAATCAGAGAGGTTTTTGTATTTAATCTCGTAATGAATACAAAACTCTCTCGGTTTCTTGAAATTAATCTTCAGCTGGTTGGAATACGTGTCGAAAAAACATATCATGGACAGGAAATGATGAAAACTGAAAAATAGGGCTCAAAGATTCCTTTGAATATCCAAAAATATGAAACATTTTTCAAATTTGATAGATGTTTTTATTATTTGGTTTGTCTTAAAGAAACACCTCTCGGATATTTTCAAAATTCCTCTCTAGTTGGTCAGAAATTGATCTTGAAGTTGACTACTAAAACAGTCATTTGTGCAACACGACTTGTAGCTTGTGCGCATGAAATCCACTGCGCGATGAAATCCACTGCGTGATGACATCCTCTGCGTGAAAACATCCTATGCATGACAACCCACTGTGTGATGAAATCCATTGTGCAATGAAATCCACTGCATGATGACATCCTCTGCGTGACAACATCCTATTTGCGACAACATCCCATGCGCAACAACTCACTACGTGATGACATCCTCTGCATGACAACATCCATTGCATGACATAATCCTTTGCGTGATGAAGTGCTTTGCGCAACGTGTAGAAAATTTTGCAGCGCATAGTTGCAAATGGAAATGGAAATGGAAATAATAATTGATAAGCTTCCTTTTGAAACTGACCGTTGGAGATGTTAGATGATGTTAGACATAAAAACAATATGGGTGCTAACATGCATGACTTTGCAAATTGTTGACAAACATCTAACCTTAGCTATGAAAATCATGGTGCTAACAGGTTGGTGGGTTGGTGTTGCTGGGATTTTGGGTTGAGGGGCCAGGAAATATGATTTCTTGGAGCCAGGGAGCTTAAAAAGCTTTGTTCCTAGCTGGCTGGGAGGAATCAGTTTCATGTAAGTTATCAAGGAAATTTAAAGGGAAAAAATTCTTCTTCAAGAGGTATTTCACTAATATTACTATTTTCTGTGAATGAAAGTTAAAAATACATACCTATTTATTGAAAATGTGTCAGGTGCTTTTGAGATTTAACTATTATTTTTATACTAGAATAGAAATATAACTTAGATGACACGTAAAAAAAATTATTAAGTCACTTGGAAAACAAATTTATTGTTTAATTCATGAGTCCCTGGGTGTGGGGAATTACATATTGTATCAGAGCCACATTTCAAAACTTGGACTCTAGGGCCTACCCACCATTAAGACAAAAAACCCTGAAAACCCTGAAATTTCCATGGAGAAACCTTGAAATAACCCTTTAAAGAAAAAGAAAAACCCTTCTAGAAAAACAAAATATAGGTGAAAGATAGCAAGAAGGAGTCATGCAAACCTGTTCCATTTGTTCATCTCTGGCTTTAATCACCTATTCTGCAATAATTCTTCAGCTGGAATGTGCCAAAAACTAACAAAAGTTAAACAAAAACAAATATTGATTAAATCAAGGATTTCGTCAATCAGGATTTCCAAATCCAGTTTCATATCCTCCTATTTCAAATAGCTCTTTAATTGTGAAAGTAAGGCCCATAAGAGGGTGAAGAGCTTTGAGAGGTGGGGGATGAGGAGGCAGAAGGAGATGAATCTATCCAATAAATGCACCAAAATCTTCCATATTTCCCTTTGTCCATCTCCTACTAGCTAAAAATATCCCTGCTAACCCTAATCCCAACAAAACCCAAAGGTTTCCATCCAAAGATACCTCCAAAGATACCAATGTTTCCATACTTGGCAGCTCTTCTAAGCACACTCAACAACACCCAGACCTCAAAACTCCCCTGGTATAGGATTTGATTGAGAACTCGAATGATATTTCATCCTTTTGATCTACCCAAGGGTTCTGGTCACCCACCACAATCACACCTACGAATATTGTCTACACCCAACACATCGCAATCACACCAAACACATATGATGCCTCATACCACTCTGCCATGGTCGAGTTGAAACACGCCCACCTCCTACCCGATAGTTGTTCTTAGAATATGTCGTCCCCATTCCACTCTTGGTATTCCCATACACAACTCCCATGCAGGGGGACACTAGCATTGTAGTGGCCCCGAGGAAGTCGAAGAATGGAGCAGTATCATTGTCGTCGAAATCCTCCACCATGTTAACCAAGATATGGGATGATCTTCTCTCTATGACTTCGAAGGTTTTAAGAGAGATTCAAAACCTCTAGACGGATCAAACGTCGAGCCTGGAACCTGCGAGTGTGATGGCTAGTTGTCAATAAGGTGGTTGTGCCTCTTCTGGGGCATTGAATCCTTATAGATCTCGACCATGGCCACCATGCCAAATCGTTCCCTTGAACTCGAAGGTGTACAAAGAATAAACGAACTAGACGACAGGTGAAGTGAGGAGGGAAGGTGGTGATTAGGGTTAAAGGGTCTCGATTTTTTTTATTGCGAAAAGAGGGAAGAGAAACACGTGGAATCCCATGCAGGTCTGCATTCCTGTTGTAAGAAAGTTAAAATTTTATTTAATTGAAATTGAAATTATTTATTTAATTTTATTTTTGTTTTATTATTTAATTTTATTATTGTTCTTTTTTAGATAAAAAAAATTTAAATAAAAAAAGTTAAATTTAATTTAAGGTTAATTATTATTTTTATATAATTTTTTTTTTATACAAATGAAATGAAATTTAATTTAATATATATATATATATATATATAATAATAATAATAATAATAATAATAATAATAATAATAATTGTTGTTGTTGTTATAGGGGGATACATATAAAATCATAATAAAATATGTATAAAATAAATGGTAAATGATTGTTCTTGTGGTTATATATATATATATATATATATATATATAACTTATTGAGTACGGTCATATATATTTCATTGCTAAATTACAAAATAAACAAGGAAGTGGCAAACAAATGGTTAAAATAGTAGGATAGCTAAGATTAATGTCATGAATGGAAAACACAGGGGACATTGAGGTATTATATATATATATATATTAGTTATTGATACGATTATATATATTTCATTGTTAAATTACAAAATAGACAAGGAAGTGGCAAATGAATGGCTAAAATAGTAGGATAGATAAGATTAATGTCATGAATGGAAAACACAGGGGACATTGAGGTATTACAAGGACATATAAAAACAATATCCTAAGGGTGATTAATACAAGTGTTGTGTATTGATATAGAAAAGGGTTAGACACTTGATTAAATAGGTAAATTAGGATAATTGGTGAGTACCCCATAATGCTAGCATAACTAGTGATGTAGGAGAGTTAGTAGTTTACCTAGACAAAGTTACCAATCCTAGAGGCTTTGACCTTGAATTGTAGACACTTACCTTATGGGAGTAATGTTTGTTTATAGACAAGTAAAAAAAAACTTACGTCGGACCCTATGTTTGCAGGTAAAAAGTTTGAGTAAAATGTGGAATGCCTTAAGCCATTTTCTAATAAAAATTCGTTTGGATGCAGATTCATTATTCATAATGGTTAGGACATGGGGAGATCGAGTCCAAGGGGGTATCATCTCAAGAACCACCAATTCCATCCTCACCACCTCCATCGCCTGAATTAGCTCTCATATTGCACTCCTCAAAGGCTATTAATAAGACATTAAAGAGATACCGGTCAACAAATTTGGAAGTGGAGCTGTCACCATCTAGAGTGGGTAACCTAGAAGGGTCGAGGGAATCAGAGAGAGGACCTTCATTGAGGGACATCACCAAAGAATTACAGAAAATCAAACTCCCAGAGTTTGTAGGGGGTCATGCAAGTGAACGTGCAGAGGCATGGGTGGAAAGAATGACGAGATGTTTTTCCTTTAGAGACTATGCTTCCACATCAAAGGTGAATATAGAGATATTTAAGTTGAGACAATTTCTTGAACTGGTGGGGTAATTTGGAGACGAAATTGCAACTTACTCCAGAAACCATCTCTTGGGAGCTTTTTGAGGAAAGGTTCCAGAGAAAATATTTTTTGGCTTACTACAAAGAACAACAAGTAGGAGCATTTCATGCTCTAATTTAGGGAAACTGAATTATGGAAGAGTATGAAATCGGGTTCATGGAGTTATTAAAGTACATCTCATACATGGATATCAATCAATGATAGGAAGATCATTTTGTGTATAGGTTAAACCTTCAGATAAGGGCCATGGTACAAATGTGGAAACCATTGCCAGTGGTTGAAGAAGTTGAAAGCGCTTGTTACATAGAAGAAAATATGAACTTAAACAAAAGTATGAGATCAACTATTCCACAACAGTTTGGATTCATGGGGAAGGCCCCTAGGACCTTCTCTAGGGAAGGACGCTCTAGGCCACCTCCTTATGGAAATAGAACTACACCTAAAGTTGTTGCAACATGTATTTAAATGGTAGCAGGTGCAACATCCCACTCATCACCAATGTCACAAGAAAGTACACGACCTCCTCGTGGAGCAATTAGTAGGCGCAAAAGTTCTAGGGGAAGGAACTCATTTAAGAGGCATTCACTGGGTAATGTTCAGGTTCCACCCCACATTACTTGTTGGGGGTGTGGAGGACCTTGTTACCAATGTGACTGCCCAGAGTCACAATTAGGATTTGTGCATCAAGAGGGAAAGGCCCTAATGGGAAGGGAAAGTAGTAGCCACTAGACTTATGCAGGAGTTAATAACCACTAGGAAGAACATCAATCCATTGTGGTGGAGTTGTCAGGTACGCTAAATCATGTCAATGTTAAAATCTTATTTGGTTTTGGTGCTATAGATAGTTTCATTTCACCATGTGCATTCTAAAAGTGTGGGTTGGCATCCTACAAGCACGATGAATTCAAACAAGTTGAGATGGCTTCAAGGGAAAAACAAGTGGTAGGACTTAGCATCGATAATTGTCTTGTAGACCTAGGAATGTGTACTACTAGGATGAAGGTGTATGCCATTTCCCTAGGGATGTATGATATAATCATTGGGATGGACTAGTTAGAAGCTCATTGATATTTGGTAGATTGTTTAACGAAGAGGGTGCTTTGCATAGATGATGAAGGAAGGTCGGTAGAGATCCATGGTATACGGAGGAAGGAGTCTTTATGCTTTATATCAACAATGAAGGTTAAATATTACATGAGGAAAGGTTGTCGATTGTATGTAGTGGAAGCAATCAATGAAGGGAAGGGACCCTCTATAGATCAATATCCAATTTTGTCAAGATTTAAGGATTTTTTTCCAAAAGATTTGCCAGGGTTACCTCCTAAAAGGGAGCTTGATTTTCCCATCGAGCTAAAATTAGGTGCAGAGGAAATTTCCAAGACATCATATAGGATGACGACTCCAGAAATTTGTGAGTTTTAGATGCAATTGAAGGAACTACTTGACTTAGGGATAATAAGTCCCAATGTTTCACCTTGGGCTGCACCAGTAATATTTTTCAAGAAGAATGATGGTTCCTTAGGAGTATGTATAGACTATAGGGACTTGAACCATGCTACAATGAAGAATAGGTACCTAACACCACATATATATGATCTCTTTGATCAGATGAAAGGAGTAACAATTTTCTCAAAAAATGATCTGCGATTAGGGTATCACCAGTTAAGGATTAAGGAAGACAATATTCCTAAAACTACCTTTCGAGCTCTGTTTAGACATTATGAATTCATTGTAGTTCCTTTTGGTTTGACCAATGCATCAACAATATTCACGATCCTCATGAATGGTGTATTTTGAAAGTACTTAGATCACTTTGTGAAGGTCTTTCTTGATGATATCCTCATCTATTCCCAAAACAAAAGAGAACATGAGGAACACTTGAGAGTGGTGTTGTTATTCCTTAGAGGGAACAAGTTGTATGACAAGTTGTCAAAGTGCTCTTTCTTCCAGAAATATATTCACTATCTGGGTGATATCATTTCAGGTGAAGGAGTTTCTATGGACTCGGAAAAGATGAAGGCCATAATGGATTCTCTAGTGTTGAGGAATGCTCATGAGGTGAGAAGACTTATGGGGATATCTAGTTATTATCGAAGGTTTGTGGAAGTATTCTCGAAGATAGCAAAACCCATCACCACCTTACAACACAAGGGATTCGGGTATGAGTGGACAAATGAATGCGACATTGCATTCATTGAGCTTAATAGGTTACTAAACAGTGCACCAATTCTACATGTGTTGGATATGGAGAACTACTTCACAGTTTGCATGTATGCCGCAAAGAATGATTGGGGGTCATGTTAATGCAATATGGGGGAGTGATGGCATATGCGTCAAGAAATTTGAAGCAACATGAGGAGCTATATACTACTAATGATTTGGATTTGGCAGTTGTAATGCTAGCTCTGAAGCTTTAGAGGAATTATCTAGTGGGACAAAGCTTTGATCTCAAAACAAACCATGAAATCTTAAAGCATTTGTTCACTCAAAGGGATCTCAATGATAGGAAGAGGTGATGGAGTGAGTACAATTTTTGAATTTCATACATCAAGTGAAAGTAGAATGTGGTCGCGTATGCCTTGAGAAAAAGACCACGTATCTTCTCCTTGGTGCCGTTAAAGGTTAATTTGAGGGAGCGTGTGTTGGGGAAACTTATTGGAGATAGTTAGTATTTAAAGGTTACCTTAGCCCTCTAGAGTGGGATACAATTAGATTCAAAGTTTGAAGGATATATCCTTGAGGCAGATGGATTGCTGAGATACCAGGGAAGGATGTACATCCCCGAGGGTGGGGATATTCGAAGTATCATACTCAAGGAATCCTATAGAGCACATTACTGTGCACATCCAAGTGTGAAGAAAATGTACGCAAACATGAAGAAGATTTGATTCTAGGAAGGCATGAAGCATTATTTAATCCATTTCATCGACAAGTGCCTTGAGTGTCAGCAAGTGAAGGCTGATCATCACCACCCGAAAGGTCTCTTGCAACTGCATGATTTTCCTATGTCCAAGAGACAAGTCATTTCTATGGATTTCGTTATGGGATTGACACTCACATCGTAGAGGCATAATGCCATTCTTGTTATAGTTGATAAGTTGACCAAGAGTGCTCATTTTATTCTAGTCAGAGACACTTATGATGCCATTGATGTGCCACACATTTTTATAAGTGAAGTCATCCGTCTGCATGGGTTACCCAAGAAGATCATTTTAGATAGAGACTCTTGATTCACATCTAAGTTTTGGAAAAGTTTGCAGTCAACACTAGGGACTCAAATGAACTTAAGCACAACATATCATCCTGAAAAGGATGGAAAAATTGAAAGAGTAAATTAGGTTATGGAAGACATGGTTAGGATGTATGTTATGGATAATCAATCATATTGGGAGAAGTACTTACCTTTGGTAAAGTTTTCCTACAATAACAATTTTCACAACTTAATAGGAATGCCACCCTATCAAGCTCTCTATGGAAGGCCATGCAGAAAACCATTGAGTTGGGAAAGGTTAGAAGACCGAGTGACAGTAGGGCCATAATTGATTCAAGATATGGAGGAGTAGGTGATTCATATTAGACAACGATTAAAGGAGGTGCAGGATAAACATAAAAGTTATGCTGATGCACATAGGACTGAAAGAAGTTATAAAGTGGGATATTCGGTTTTCATTTGTATAAGGCCTAATAAGAGTACCATTCAGTTTTGGAAAGGGACAAAGTTTTTGCCTCAATTTATAGGACCGTTTAAAATCAAAGAGAGAATTGGACCTATTTCCTATCGCCTCATATTGTCATCCCAATTGCATAAAAATCATGATGTTTTTCATGTATATGTTCTACGATATTATGTTGTTGACAAATCTCACAAACTAAATTGGAAGGAATTGCAGGACTTAGAAATGGGAACCATCATGTTTGAATCGTTATGCATATTGGACAGTAGGGTCTGACAACTCAGCAACCGTTTGGTAGACCAAGTTAAGGTCCAATGGGACAAGTATAGTCCAGAATCTGCTACTTGGAAGGGTGCATAGACCTTACAACATGATCATCCCTCACTTTTTTGACCACCTTGGGAGTATGTTTCCCGAAGGATGGGTGTATTTAATGACCTAGTTTGACTTAGGCAAATAGAATTACTTATGGACTAGTCATATCTTTATTTTCTTATGATGTGTGGAACATTGATTACTTGACACTATAAATTTTGGACATATGGACCTATGTGAATGTAAATACTATCAATGTCTAACGTTATGTGATTTATGATGGATACTATGCAACCTATTTCTGGCTTGAAAAATGTGAAATTTAAAGATGTTGGTATGTGGATACCGAGTTAATGATATGGTTAAATGCGTTTACATGATAATGTGTATGGATATGTGTGAGTATGTGTTATAACTAACCTGCATATTAATGGGCTATGAAGTATCAAAAGGATGATGATAATAAATGGTTGATGTTGTGAACATCAACTAAGAAATAATATGGTATGAATCTTTGTATGTTAAATTATGCTGGTTCAAATACATTGATATAATATGTGGGCAAGTGCGGGTTTTTTAGCTAGTAAGACTACCTGAAACTGAATATATGATGACAAAATCGAGCAACAACATAGTGCCACCATATGGTCCATGATAGGGTTGACCCTAGTTTTATCAGGAGGGGTGGAGGCATTTCCCACCGTGTATCCTTCGAAACCTAGAGTCATGGGAGGAAGGTGTTAGGTCACGCTCCTCTAGACGTATTATGATGATTGTCAGTTTCCTGCTGGGGAAGCTTGGTCAAGGTAGTTGACACTTCCGCTTACGGGTTCTACCTAGAGTTACATCAATATAGTTGACACTCCCGAATAGTCCAACATACGAAGGATATGGATGGAAGATGGAAGTAGGTTAGGGAGGCATGATGATTAGAAATAGTTGAGAGTGTGTAGGGTTTTTAATATTATAGCATAAGTGTCTGATTTTCTTTTTTCTCAAAAAAAAAAGAAGGGGCTTAACCAAATTACAATTATCTAGGTAAATGTTACTTGTGTTAAATTATTATAATTCAAGGATTCTGCAAATATTTTAAATGGTTTATTTATTCTTTATGAAGTTAATTGCATTGTTGATTGGATTGGAAGCATACAAGAATTGTGTTAGATGTGATAATTATTGTTATTAGTATACACACAAGTTCTGTATGTGCTAGCTATGCATACATTCCTTGCACATGTACACTAGTATTATGAGTATTTTAAATTAATGATGTTGTTTATTGGATCTGGATGTATGAATTATGTTATTATTATCCTTGTACTGTAAATTAATATAACTTCAGGACAAAGTTTCTTGAAGGGTGGGTGTATGTAACACCCCAATTATAGTAATTAATTATTATAATTAAGTAAGGTAAATTAAGTTATTAATGTATTAAAAGTTAATTAAGTAATTGAATCATTAATTTATCTAAGTCAATTACTTATTGAACTAATTAGATTTTATCATTTGTTTATTTATTCTTTTTTTAATTAAGTAATGCAACAATAAAAGAATTGAGTATTTTATTTGATTTAAGGGTAGGTATGAATTTATGAGAAAGGATAAGGGGATATGGAAAACTTATGATGGAGGGGGTCGATGGATGGAGGGATAAGGGAGGGTGAGTTGGACATTTGGGGGATCATTCAAGAGGCATGGAGGAAAAATATGGGAGAGGGGAAATGGTTGGAAATTCTGGTTGTCTTACAAGTGAGATGGTGGGCTCGTGTTGTTGGGATTTTGGGCTCGAGGACTAGGAAATTTGATTTCCTAGAGCTGGGGAGCCAGAGAGGCTCTATTCCTAGCTGGTTGGGAGTAATAAGTTTCAAGCATGTTATCAAGGAAAGTGATCAAGGAAAGTTAAAGGGACAAACTTCTTCTTCAATAGGTATTTCACTAATATTACTATTTTTAGTGAATGAAAGTTAAACATACATACCTATTTATTGAAAATGTGTTAGGTGATTTTGAGATTTAACTATTATTTTTATACTAGAGCATAAATATAACTTAGATAACAAATTTATTGTTTAAATCATGAATCCCTGGGTAAGGGGCATTACAATTAGGTGGTTATTTGCTCATTGTGATGAGGGTGCACATGTTTCCTTTCCCTCATGGACCACATGTATGATATTTAGTTATTTTTTTCTCACTTTGAAGAGGCACCACACTTTTGAGGGGTTTGTTGTAACTTTTAGCAGTATTGTCCGATGGTTTCACTTGGGAGCATGGTATTGGGCTCATGGTTTTATTGTAGCACATGGTATGAGCACATTGTATCACTCCAACTCATGGTTTTAATTGTATGGTATTGGAGGGTTCCTTATCTCTATAAGTAGGGTGCCTCTTTCACTCTCACTTGTTGGAAATAAAGTGGAATAACTTATTTCTATTTGTTTGTAAGATCTTTCTTCTTCTTGAGCAATATTCTAGGGTTTTATAAGAGATATTTTAGAATTTCAAACTTCATTGAAGTAAGAGCTATCACAAGGAGGGATAATGAAAATAAGGTATGAGCTTTAGGTTCTATTTTATTTCTTTATTAAATTCGAATTAAATTCTTCTATTTCTTTACTAAGATCTAGTTTACAATTTTCCTTGTGATACTTAGTTTTATTTCATTAGAATTAACCTCCCTTTGAAGTCTTGTAAGTTTTATTATCATAATTTCATTCTCTTCCAAGAAATATGATGTTTGGAGACTTCATCGATTTGGTGAAAAGGACATTGCCAAGGGTTTCAAGACCCCATAGCCCAATGATAAGAGAAATTTTGAAATGGAGTTTCTAACCATCTTTTAAATTTCTTTTTCCTTTCATTTTCTTTGTAATCAAGAAAGCTAGGGTATACAAGTCTCATATTTAGAATCAGTTTGATTTCACTCAAGTGTTTTGAGATAACCCTTACTTGGATCTTTCACTCAAGTGTTTTGAGCTAACCTTTACTTGGATCTTGCATCAATTTGAGTTCAAATTGCAGGTCTACCTCCTTTTCTGTGGGTTTTCAAGCTGATCGATTTGGTTTTTATGGTGTAGTCTAATATTCATGCTATACTTATACATATATTTACACCAACAATTTCATTAATCAATCAACTCACTAACTAAAGGAAATATGATGCATGCTCAAAATTGGTGGTGATATAATTTTCCTTTAAGTTTATTTTCATGGTCAACGACTTGGGATAGCTTGTCATTCTCTTGCAATGTTTTGATTCCTTTATGCTATGAACTCTTTCATACAACAAATCAATGCTTAAGTAGGTGGGACGACTTTCATTTTAAGTAGTGATCTAACCCTTTGAGTGTCTTTTCAAGGCTAGAATCTTTGGTTGAGGGTTAAAACACTTTCAATTTTCAATTGATGAAAAAATTTAACTCTTGAATGAACATGTGCATGGATAAATAACCCTTTCATGCATTACATTAATTCATTCTTTACTGCAGCTGTACACAGTCTTGGTAATTAGTTTTCAGGATTTTCTCTTTACTCACAGGTCATTGATATCATAATTAAACACTTAGACTTTTTTTAAAGCATTTTGTAGTTTAAAATTACTAGCAGTTTCATTGGTTAAGTCACTTTGGTTTTGTTGGTAATTGTGGAAAATGAAATTCGACGGTCAATCAGGGTTCAGGGTTCGGCGTTTACAAACTCTCGATGCAAAAAATGAAACACACCCAGAATTGCCGAATTGCGAAATCACGAAATCGTGAATAGGCTATGGGCCCTAGCAATTTCGGGTTTCAGGGTTTGCAAACACCCAATGCAAAAAAAAATTCAAAACTACAATTGCCGAATTGTGAAACGTGAATAAGTTGTGGGCCCAACAATTTCGGGTTTCGGCGTTTGGAAGGTAAGTGGCTCTATTACACAAGCCAGTAGATATCCCGAAAGAGAAATCCCCGAACAGAGTTTACTAACTCAATAAAAAAAATTATAAATGCAGAGAGAATGTCTGTGAATACACAATAACAACTTCAATTCAAAAATGTGTTTTTAATATCTATACAATTACAATTCGTTTCTGGTATTTATACAGAAACATGAATTCAAAAATTGCCCCTTCGATCTTCTAAGAGATTTAATAAATGGCGGTAATGGTGTCTTGTTGCCTTCAAAGGTTAAAGCAACCATCGCTTAAGCTAATTGGAGTAAACCAATGGTGCTTGATCCTTGAATCTTGAAGGGTCAATATGACCACTGATGCGTCGTTCATACAGGCGGTGAAATGATTAATACCTGACATACTCCCTCTTAATCATTTCAGAGAAAAAAAAAACTAAAAATATGTAAAACAAAATTTTTTGTAAACAATGCATTACAACTTGCACACCCGAATATTTCTTCTATGGATTTTAAACAATTCATTTCCCAAAGGCTTCATAAATATGTCTGCAAATTGTTCTTAAGATCTGCATAACTAAACATACATTTCTTTTCCATTTACCAGCTCTCGAATGAAATGATACCTTGTATCAATGTGCTTACTTTGTTTGTGAAAGACTTGATTTTTTGACAGTGCAATGGCAGATTTATTGTCACAGACAATTTGGGTTGCATCATTCTGGTCATGCAACAATTCATTCAAGACCCTTCTCATCCACACAACTTGACATGCAGCTGCTTCTGTTGCAACATACTTTGCCTCAGTAGAAGATAAATTCACTATGGGTTGTTTCTTTGAGGCCCATGCCACTGCTCTAGATCCAAGACTGAACACATACCCAAATGTGCTTTTCCTATCACCAATGGAACCTGTAAAATCACTATCAGTATATCCGATCAGCTCAAAGTTTAAACTTGATGTGTATCAGATACCAAAGTTAGTTGTTCCATCAACATATCTTAGGATCCTCTTTTCTGCTTGCCAATGAGTACTCTTCGGAGTCTCCATGAATCTCGAAATCAAACTTACAACAAACATGATATCAGGTCTGGTTGTTGTTAAGTACATAAGGCTTCCAACCAACCTCTTATACAGAGTTGGATCAACATATGATCCCTCATCATACTTGCTAAGTTTAATATCAGTTGCCATAGGTGTTGCAACTAGTTTACAATTCAACATTCTAAACTTTTTCAATACTTCATTTGCATAGTTAGTTTGACAAATGAAAATGCCATCATCAGATTGATCCACTTCAATTCCAAGAAAATTGATCCAGGTGGATATTGGTGGCCACCCTCCTATTCCACTTGGACCCACACCATTGTTTCTTTCAGTTTTTCAGTTTCCTTAATTGTAGCACACTTTACTATTTTTAGCAGTTATTCGGGTCCTGAACTTCCGGAGCTGTTTTGAGGCCCTAAATGACATTTTTTGGGCATGAATGCTCTGGCGAATATGAGTTCGTTTCAGCCTCGATATTTTTTGTCACCAGTGTAGTCCTCGAATATATCTTTCTAATGATGTATCATGTGCGTCAAATGGAGATAGTATGCCAAAGTTACGACCCCGGGAAATTGATGTACCAATTTACCCCAACGAGGCCCATATTCTGGCGTATCATCTCCTAGGGTTAGGTTTTTGGATGTTTAGGGTTTTCCATTGTTTCTCAATAATATATAGGCCTTCGAGCCTCATTGTAACAGGCAGTTGAGAGGCCAGTAGCCGCCACATCTCTTCTCAGAGATAAGCTACCAGCGCCCTAGCTAGTTTATTTCCATTCTATCTGTAAGCATTTTTCAGTCATTTGTTATTAATGAAATGAAGTCTTATTTCCGCTGCATCTATGCATTTATGTGTATTTATGTATTTCATTGTGTTCCTACATAAATCTAGATTAGTGGTATCAGAGCGGTCTTCTCGTTCTCGATCTTTCTTTGCATGTCCCCAACGAGGTCGGGGTATAATGAGTTGGGGCTTGATCTGGTTGAACCTTTGCAAGATGAGTCTCGCAAACCTTGACGACCACCCATGGGGGAAGAAAAGAAAGATGAGGTAGCAAGATATCCTATCAAAATGTTGCTCGAGGAGGCCCTCGAGAAACAAAGGAATCTGATGATGGACAAATTTGCCCAGATTCTTCAACGGATTCCCACTAGCAGCGCATCGACATCCAACAACCACTCTGGAGGTGCCACTCCTTTTAAGGTACAAGTAAACTTTGACATTCCCATATTTGAGGGCCAAATAGATGTAGATGTTGTAGATAGATGGTTGAATCTATTAGGAGGATATTTCTCGGTTCATGAATTTTTCGACCGAGAAAGGATTATTTTCGCACTCCTCAAAGCCGCCCCCCATGTCAAGGACTGGTGGGAAACCTACTCGGAGCAACAGGGTGAGGCGGAACCCTCTCTGTTCTTGTCCATGCCCACTTGGAATTCTTTCCGAGATGCCATCAAGGAACAATATTATCCCGTGGGGAGCTATGAGGACAAATACATACAATGGACTATGCTGCGGCAGCAAAGGGACCAAGATGTGCATGAGATGACGAATCTGTTTCATACCCTACGCACAAAGTTGGGTATCAAATATTCAGAGAAACATTTGGTGTTAAAGTACTGTATTTGTCTGCACAGATACATTCAGGAGGAAATGGAATTCCTTGACATCTCCTCGCTTGGTGTAGCATACCGATATGCTGCCAAGATTGAGCAGAAGTTCAAACAGAAAAAGTGAGACTTTGGGTCTGCGAATCAGAAGCAAGGGAAAGGTACCCCCAAACCGCAGAACAAAGGACCAAGCCAAGGCAGGGCAGCTAGGATAACCCGCCAAAGCCACAAGAAAAGAACAACACCACGAAGCCAAAAAAGGACACGGGGAAGAGGTGTGAGTTCCATAAGAGCTCCACTCACAACAGAAGTGAGTGTCGGGCCAAGCAGTCATTGGTAGCTGAGTTGAAGGATTCTGAATCAGATGCATGCTCCGACTCTGAATCAGAACCCGACAAGGGGAATGATAGGGGGAAGCAGGTTATCGATGCGGATCCTAATGCCACCATTGCCACCACGAAGATCCAGAGGAGGCAGAGAGTCTCTTCCATTCCAAGATGTAGGTAAAGGGTTCCCCGTTGTAGTTCATTGTCGACAGCGGGAGCTAGAAGAACCTCATCTCGGTAGAGGTCATGAAGCGGCTGGGATTTCCAACCACAACACACCCACAACCATACACCATCGAGTGGTTTCACCAAGGACGGGACCTTCGCATCAGCCAACAATGTCGCCTTCCCTATAGCATCAAGACCTTCACGGATGAGGTATTATGTGACATTGCTCCTCTTGATGTTTCTGATGTATTATTAGGCCAACCATACTTGTGGAAGCGGCATGTTGTGTATGAGTCCAGGCCTCATGCTGTTATTATCACCTTGGGCAAAAAGCTGTACAGGATACCGGAGATAGCACCGCCTACCACCATCTCTTTGGTTACTGCAAAACAATGCAGTAAGCTCATTTCCAAAACTAGGAAATTTGTTTTCCTGATGATCTTCCCTCAGGGAAAGAGGAAGACTATGGCCATGACCTCCAGACAGGGCCCCGCTGCACGAAAACAACAAATGGATAAGGTCGTGGAGGAGTACGAGGACATCTTCACCTCCCCCGCAGGGGTGCTTCTACACTGCCATCTCAAGCACCCCATCGATCTGACCCCAGGTGCACCTCTGCCCAATGGACCCATCTATCGGTGCTCTGTTCTGGAGAATGACGAAATCAAGAGGTAGATTTAGGAGCTATTGCAGAAAGGTCACATCCGGTCGAGTTCATCACCCTGTGGGAGCCTGATCGTGTTGGTGCAGAAGAAGGATGGGACTTGGAGACTTTGCATTGACTATCAAGCACTGAACAAGATCACTGTTTGGAATAGGTACCCGATCCCACAGATTGACGACCTTCTAGACCAACTCAAGGGGGAGAAATATTTCAGCAAGATCGACTTGAAGTCAGGGTATCACCAGGTACTAATCGAACTTTCTGATGTGTGGAAGACTGCCTTCAAATCTAAGGAGGGCCTTTTCGAATGGTTGGTCATGCCATTCGGGTTGACGAATGCCCCTACAACCTTCATGAGGCTAATGGATGACATCCTACGACCATTCACCAAATCATTTGTAGTGGTGTACTTGGATGACATTCTGATCTTCAGCCAGACTTGGGAAGAGCACCTCCACCACATCTGACAGGTCCTCCAAACACTGCGACAACACAAGTTGTGTGCCAATTTGGAGAAATGCACTTTTGGCATGACCCAGGTTCAGTGTATGGGATACATTATTGATGAGTGGGGGGTGCATGTGGATCCAACAAAGATCCAATTCATTCAGGATTGGCTAGCCCCAACCACCCTAACAGAGCTCTGCAGCCTTTTAGGTCTTGCAAATTTATACCATAGGTTTGTGTTGGGATTCTCTCATATCACTTGGCCCTTGAGTCAAGTCACCAAGGGAGGAGCTAAAGAAAAATTATTTTGGTATGAATCTCAACAGAAGGCGTTCAGGAAGTTGAAGCATCGCCTCTGCTCTGCACCAGTGCTCACATTACCAGACTTGCAACAACCATTTGAGATCGAGACAGATGCCTCTGCCTATGCCATTGGGGTAGTCCTTACTCAACATGGGCATCAAGTGGCATATCACAGTGAGACACTTTCCGACATAGTCTGAAAGTATCCCACTTATGACAAAGAAATGTATTCCATTGTGCAAGATTGTCGGCAATGGAAGAATTACATTTTGGGAAAGGAAACGGTCATCCACACAAACCACCGACCCCTGCAATTCATACAGACAAAAGGGAAGTTGCAGAACGATCGCCATCATAAGTGGTCCACATACCTACAAAAATTTCATTTGAACATTAAGTACAAGAAAGACAACACCAATAATGTTGCAGACTGCCTCAGTCGACCACCCATCGTGGCGCTAACCACAATGCTCAACTCTTGTGGGCACGAGACTTCCGATTGGCTGCTTCTCTACACAAGTGATCCAGAATTTGGCCACACATACAATACACTCTTGGAGGATAAGAAAGTTCCCAATTTTCACCCCCAGGATGCCCTGCTTTTTCACCTAGGACACCTTTCTGTTCCTTCAAGCGAGCGTGCCAAGATGATTTGGGAGGCGCACTACAATCAGGTCGCTGGGAATTTCGGGGTCGAGAAAACCATGACAGTACTGCAAAAGTATTTCTATTGGCCGAACCTTCGATAGGATGTCAGGAAGTACATCAAGTCCTGCACTGCTTGCGCCATTGCCAAACTGACCATCAAGAAGCAAGGCCTCTATACTTCGCTTCCCACCCCCAGTTGACCTTGGGAATCCATCTCTATGGATTACATGTCAGGCCTTCCTTCTACTAAGCATGGCAGTGACTATGTTTTTGTGGTCGTCGACCGATTCTCGAAGATGTCCATTATGATGGCCTGCAAGAAGAATATCATAGCAGAAGCCACTGCTAAACTCTTCTTTGGACGAGTGCGGGTACTGTTAGCGATATTTCTTCTATGGGGGGGTAGAATGCAAAAGAAGGGGTAAAAACCCACTTGTCCAAAGTTTCAGGCGACAATGCGCCCGTGGTAAGAAGCAAGAAAGTTTGGGCAGTCCAGATTTACGCGCCCAGATCGACGAC
>ML818578.1:149173-159420 GCA_009831015.1 Picea engelmannii | reverse complement strand
TGAAGACCATTCTGGACCCCCCCCCGCCTTTCTACCTTTAAGCGGAGGGGGGGGGTCCGGAATCGTGGATGCAACTTTCCGACGGTTATGATCGAGGAGCCCGGATCAACGGCTCAGGCGCGACCCCGACTTTCTCAGTTGCCCTGCCTTTAACCCCTTGTGGGCCCTTCTCCCGTCGTGACACCCTCCTTTCCACCTCTCCCTTGCTGCCGTGTGTCATTCATCTGCCTCCCCATCTTCACCCAGGTGGCCCATCCTCCGTCTCACTATCCACTCACTACCTGCCGCGTGTCCTGCTCCTTTTCCACTTCAGCCCCTCGCCAAAGAGCAAGTCCACTATCCCTCATCTTCCTCCTCTTCCGCCTGTTTTATTCCACCATGTGCCCTCCTTTGTCACTCTTCCCGCGCCACGCCATTCCCTTCGCGATATTATAATCCGACGCCATCACTCCTATCATTCGCCCCATTCTCCGTGTTGGCCTTCCATGCCTGCCCCTCAAGATATTCAGTTATTCCAGGTGGCAACGTGAGGGGTCTTCCATATCCCGAAGTGCTGAGTTGGCCGGGCCATTCTCGATCCCAAGAAGCAGTTATTGAAGCGGTTGGTGGTGGTTAGACATCGTCTCCGCCATAATGGGAAAGTCCTGCATTGGATTAAAGGCACGTTTATTCGCCGAATAAACTGTCAGAAGATCGATCGCGTCTGCCATAAGTTGCACGACCATTCATAGATCACAGCCCCGTATTGTCAGAAGCCATGCAGACGCAAAGCCTTCAATGCAATTTCTTGGTTCCGCTGTTGTTGTTGTTTTCAGTATATGTAGGCATTTTTGCCATTTTTGTATCTATCCATGGTAGAGCTAAGCTCCTGACTGTAAAGTTTCAGTGAACATTCTGGTTTCCTGGTTATGCCTCTGTGTTTGAGATTTCTTGGTTTATAACAAACAATTTTCTTTTCCCATCTATGTTTCATCTCATGCTGGGGAGTCCACAGTCGAAAGATTCGCGTGGATTTAACAATCTTGTTATGATAAAGGATTTGTTGTGACATTGTTGTGCCCTCTGGTGTTATGTGTTTGAATATAAGAAGATCTTGTGTTTCATTTCTTTCTTCTTCAGTCGTTTGTGAACCTGATGTTTATGACAGACCCTTGCACTCTTCTCATAAAGTCTTCCCCCTACTCACCCTTTATTGCAACTAACTGTTTGAAGTTTATCAAGACCTCACTTGTTCATGCATGCCTGGTCTAGTTTCTTAGTTGAGGCTACTGTTTCGAGTTCGCCTCCATTTGATAACCCCCCTTTCAAACAAATCGTGACATTAAACCGATGGGCATCGGGCTCTTCTCCTGCTAGCAGTCCAGGAGTGACTTCCATCGCCAACATTTCTGGCGCCGTTGCCGGGGACGATGTTGAATATTTTTCCCTGGGATTGAACGACAAAGACCAACTGATTCTGAAGGTGCATCAGATATCAGAACTTGAAGATTGCTAGTGTGCACCTGGTGACTCCATTGTGACGACTCCACTGGGAAGAACCTGCACTATCAACTGTGGCTTCGAGAGGCAGACACACGAGGTCTAACCCACACTTGCCTTTAGCTACACCAGAAGCCGACGCGGAAGCAGTGCGCAGAAAGGGAAAGAGCTCTACGAGAGAAGTTTTCGTCGATGAAATAGGTAATATACCCTCCCCTTCTGTGAGAACTCCATTTTATTATTCGCAGCTTCCTATTCATCCTTCTTCCGAAGTCCCTCGTTCTTTAAATTTTGGGAGTGTTCCTGCTGAGTTTTCTCCTCCTGGTCTGGGATCAGAAAGAGAAATCCTTTTCACTCCCTCCTCCCTGGAGGTCTTGCCTTATCATAGACCTCAAACTTCTGAAGGTTTCATCACCCCTCCTTTTGTTGCTACTGCTGCACAGAGAGAAGTGTCTGCACACTCGGGTCCTTTGGCTTTCTCTTTGTTTTCTCCATGGTCCCCTCCAAGAATCTCTGTTCCCACATCTCCCATTCATACTCCTTCTCCTCCGAGTTCTCCTCTACCTAATATCCCTATGGCTGGTGTCCATCCCCTTCCAAATAGAATGGATGCCATAGTGGCTGCCAGATATGCTCCTTTGATTCTACCCCAGCCTCTGAACCCTCTCCCTGCTGGAGACTATTTGAAATACATGCCCAAATTCAGTGGGCAGGGAGATGTAACTGTTGAAGAGCACCTAGCTGCCTTTTACAGCTATGCAGACAACCTGAATATTGAGAGTGAAGATGTCTGGATGAGAGTCTTTATCCAGAGCCTTGATGGGGAGGTGAGAAAATGGTTCCGGGGACTGGCCCCTGGATCTATTGCTGGCATTGAAGCCTTAGATAACGTTTTCCTGAGGCAGTGGGGAGACAGAAAAGATTATATGTATTATATGACAGAGTTTGGGTCTCTGAGGAAGATGCAAGGAGAGTCTATCTCAGACTTCTCCAAAATATTTAATAAGATGTATAACAGGATTCCTGCAGAGATTAATCCCTCAGAGGCCTCTGATCAAATTTCCTATGCTGGCGCATTTGAACCTGATTTCTGTCTCATGTTAAGAAAAATAAGGGCCACCTCTTTGGATCAGATGTAAGATGCAGCTGTAAAGGTGGAATCCAACATACTGGCAGCTGACAGACTGAGAAGCTAGGCTGACACAGAAAGAAGAAAAGAAAAGTCGGAAGCCTCAACTTCCGGCACATCACTACCTCACTCTTAAGTAAATGAGCTGACCCGAGTTATGAACCTCCTCAAAGAAGAGGTGGAGAGATTGAAGGTGGAAAGGAAACAAATGTATAAAGGCCCTCAGACCACCGAGAATAGAGGAGGTTTCAAAAGGCCAAATAATTTCGCTCCTCCAACTATGCACAGAGAGAAAGAAAGAGACAGAGATGACCAAAAAATTCAGGCTCCCTTCCAGAACAATTTTGTGGCTGATGAAGAAGAAGGGGAAGCAGACGAGCCTGAGCCTAAAATTCACAGTGTAGAGGTCACTCCCCCTTTCCCTCATCTGACCCAATCAGCATATGAAGAGTCTCTCATGGATGGTCAGCTGAACGAATTGAGCAAGGGAGACAAAGCCAGCGGCGGTCGAGGCAGGTACAACCTGAGATCCGACAAAAGAGCGGCAACACCTGATGTTCCTGAGCCATCCACCAGAACAAAGAAACTTACTAATGAAGTAGCAAACAGAGGTAAGAAGGCTCAACCTCTCTCTCCCATTGTCCAAAATCATGTTCCTGAAATTAGAGAAACCCCAAAGCCTATGTCTTCTTTCAATTTTGAACATGAAATTCAAAAAGTAAGAATCCCTGTGCCACTTACTGAACTTATTAAGCATGGGGAATTCAAAAAATTCTTCTCCGAGCTGTTAAAGTTCGAAGCCTCATATCCTCTCACAGAATCCATAAACCTACAAGATGAAAGGCCTGCAGTTGTCCTAGGTCCCATGGTAGAAGACAAAGATGATTCACCCCCCCCCCTTCTACACCTCCCTGAACATCCATGATAAAGTGTTGCATAATTTCCTTATGGATTCAGGGGCCTCCCACAATCTCATGCCCAAAGCCGTCATGGAAGAATTAGGACTGGAAGTCACCCGAGCCTATCATGACCTCTATTCATTTGACTCCAGGAGGGTTCAATGTTTGGGAGTAATTAAGGACCTAGTAGTCTCTCTGTTTCAGCTACCTATGAAAAGTATGGTCATGGATATTGTGGTAGCTGATGTTCCCCCTAAGTTTGGCATGTTGTTGTTAAGATCCTAGATAAAGAGACTGGGGGGAACCTTGCATATGGACCTCACATACACCACCATTTCGGTCTTTGGGGGGGAACATAGAAGATTATACAGAGAAGCCCAGCTAGCCTACATTGTCAGTGACGAGGCCAACCCTACCAATCATCCCATCTATGCTTTGGATACTGACTTAGGCTCCAGTTTTCTACAGCTCACCACACCCCTGAAGCTTCTTTGCAGATCAGAAAGTAGCCCATCCTCAATCAGGACACCTCCCCTCCAACTTACTCTATTTGGAAGATGTTCTTTGATGGAGCTTTCTCCAGTATGGGTGCAGGCGCCGGAGTGATATTTATATCACCTTGTCATGAGACCATCTCTCTGTCATACAGGCTGGATATTGAGGTCACCAATAACGTGGCAGAGTATGAAGCTCTGGTTCTGGGATTAAGAGCTGCAAAAGAAATGGAAATTAAAGAGATGGTTGTGTTTGGAGATGCAGAACTGATTGTCCAGTAGGTCAAAAACGTTTATCAGGCTAAGAATCCTCGACTCAAGAATTACATAAACAAGGTATGGGATCTAGTCAATAATTTCTTCCTGGCCTTCAATATCTCCTTCATTCCAAGGGAAGAAAATGCTCCAGCCGACTTCTTAGCCTTCACAGCAAGTGTGCTCGAGGTTCCTGCGTTGCCCACTGTTGAATCTGATGTTGAGATAAAGTATAGACCCTCTGTACTCGACAATGTCAAGCATTGGAAGGTATTTGAGGATGATCAGGAGATTGAAAAGTTCCTCCAGTCCATTGATGACTTTTCTGCATTGCACATAGATGAGGAGCCCGACACTGCAGAAGAGCATGACCATCACCCCGAGGAGTTTGTGAATAGAATTGCTAATCACCAGATCATTCAGCTACCGAGCAATCACATTCCGAGAGGACTGATCCCACTAGAAAGATTGTTCGACGGGAATGACATAGCAGTGAGGGGTAAGGTTTCAGTTGATGATGATGACACAGATGAATGCAACATAGGCACACCTGAGGAGCCAAAGTTTGTCAAGCTGTCAAGAAGTTTGACCGAAGAGCAGAGGGCCGAATATACTAAGTTGTTGAGGCAGTTTGCTGATGTGTTTGCATGGACCTACGAAGACCTCAAAATGTATGATACATCAGTCATCGAGCACAAGATCCCGCTAAAAGAGGATGCTAAGCCATTTAAGCAGAAGCTGAGACAGATAAACCCCATGCTGCTACCTATCATGGAGAAGGAAGTGAAGAAACTGCTGGATGCCCAGATCATCGTCCCCTTGAGATACTCTGAATGGGTGGCCAATTTGGTCCCGGTGAGAAAGAAAAGTGGGGAAATCAGACTCTGCGTCGATTTCAGGAACCTGAACAGAAGCTCCAGAAAGGACAATTATCCCCTGCCTAACATGGAACACATTCTTCAGAGGGTAACTGGTGCATCAAGGATATCCATGATTGATGGTTTCTCTGGATACAATCAGATATCAGTCATGCCTGAAGATAGAGAGAACAACATTCACCACTCCTTGGGGCACATTCATGTATGCCAAAATGCCCTTCGGACTGATGAATGCAGGAGAAACATTTCAACGAGCCATGGACATAGCCTTCATTGGGGAGAAGGACCAATTTGTGGTGATATATCTGGATGACATCACAGTCTTCTCTAAGACTGATAAAGAACACTACTGTCACTTAAAAAGAGTCTTCCTGAAATGTCGGAGGTATGGCCTATCATTAAATCCCAAGAAATCATTGTTTTCTATGCAAGAGGGAAAGCTGTTAGGTCACATAGTGTCAGCAAAAGGAGTAAGGATTGACCCAGGCAGGGTAGAGGCAATTCAGGCCATATCACTTCCCCGGTCCAAGAAAGAAGTTCAGGCATTTTTGGGGAAGATTAATTTTCTGAGGAGATTCGTCTCAAACTTCGCTGAGCTAGTAAAGCATATCACATCCATGATCAGGAAGGGCCATGAAATAAAGTGGACTGCTGAGTCCAGGGGATCTTTTGCCCAGATAAAGAAAGCATTGACTGAGGCACCTGTGCTGATCAGTCCCGATTATTATAAAGATTTCCTGATTTTCTCATTTGCTTCTGACGACTCAATAGCAACAGTCCTATTGCAAAGAAACGATCAAGGGCGAGAGTAGCCCATTGCCTTCTTCAGCAAGGCACTGAGAGATGCTGAGCTAAAATACGAGATCATGGAAAACCAGGCCTATGCATTGGTGAAATCTCTCAAAGCTTTCAGGATCTATGCCTTGCACTCGAAGATCATTGCATATGTCCCTTCCGCTTCTGTGAAGGACATTCTCATACAGCCCGATATAGATGGTAAGAGGGGCAAATGGATAGCTAAGATCCTGGAATTTGACCTCAAGATCAAGCCCACCAAATTGGTAAAGGGGCAAGGATTGGCCAAGTTGTTGGCTGAATCCAATTACAAAGATCTGGAGATTAACTGCATTAATGAGCAAGCTGAGTCATCAAGCAGTAATTCCCAGATCACCATACCACTAGCAGCATGCCCCTGGTACAGGGACATCTTGTACTTTCTGTAGGAATTAAAGCCCCCTGATGGACTGGGGAAGAGTAGAGCCAGAGCTTTAAAGCTCAAAGCGGTCAAATATTGCCTCATTGACTGAGCCTTGTATTGGAGGGATCCTCTGGGGATATTATTAAGATGTTTGGACCCATTGCAAGCGCAGAAATTGATGTCCTATTTTCATAACAGCTTCTGCGGGGGTCACCATTTTTGGAAGACCACAGCCCACAAAATCCTCCGGGCTGGGTATTACTGGCCTACTTTGTTTACTAATGTCTGCAGGGAAGTTAGGGCTTGCATCAAATGCCAGAAATTCTCAGGTAAACAACAACTCAAATATTTTCCATTAAAGCCTGTAGTAGTTTCTGCACCCTTTCAGCAGTGGGGATTGGATTTCATCGGGGAGATTCATCCTCCCTCAAGTGGTCAGCACAGATGGATCCTCACTGCGACTGATTATTTCACCAAATGGATAGAGGCTGTCCCCACTAGAAGCACTTCTCACAAAGTAATCATCAGCTTCTTGGAAGACATCATAGACAGGTTTGGTTACCCAAGCAGAATTGTCACTGACAATGCCTCCCCCTTCAGGTCTAAGCCTCTGATCGAATTTTGTGAACAATTTGGGATTTCACTGGTCCACTCAACTCCATATTATCCTCAGGGAAACGGACTGGCAGGGTCCTCCAATAAAAGCCTGATCAAGCTTATCAAAAAGCTTCTGGAAGACAATCAGAAGGCCTGGGACTCAAAGATCAAGTTTGCTCTCTGGGCCGATCGGGTGACAACCAAGAAGTCCCTGGGTCTCTCACCTTTCCAGCTGGTTTATGGGATAGAAGTCGTTTTCCCCACTCAGCTTGCCTTACCTGTGGTAGGTTTCCTCCAGGTTCTTGAAGGAGAGCCTAATCATGTACTCAAAAGGATTCATCAGATGGTGGAGGTGCAGCAGATCAGAGAGCAAGTCAGGGACAGAGCCTACCATCATCAGCAGAAGATCAAACAGGCTTTTGACAGGAAGAACAAGAAGAAGGAATTTGAGCAAGATGATCTAGTGCTCAAATGGGATGCACCCAAGCAGGAAAAGGGCAAACACAGTAAATTTGATGCCCTCTGGATCGGGCCTTTCAATATACTTGAAGTATTTTCAAACAACACTTACAGGTTGCAGGATTTGGAAGGCAACGAAGTTTTTAGCAGCCCAGTCAATGGGCATTTTTTGAAAAAATGTTTTCTATGAGCCGCAGTCAGCTCTTTTTGTTTTGTTTTGTTTTTGTACATATTGTTTCTATGATCTGTTTTTTGGACTAATAAAAGACTCCATAGCCCAACAGCAAAGGCACTAAGTCTGCAAAAGAGTTCTTAGAGCATCACAGGGACGACTCTATCCCCCATGGAGCCAAATGTTAGCAATATTTATTGTATAGGGGGGGTAGAATGCAAAAGAAGGGGTAAAAACCCACTTGTCCAAAGTTTCGGGCGACAATGCGCCCGTAGTAAGCAGCAAGCAAGTCCGGGCGGTCCAAATTTACACGCCCAGATCGACGACACATATTGGATTCCGAAAACCCCCCACCTTTCTATCTTTAAGCGGAGGGGGGGGGTCCGGAATCGTGGATGCAGCTTTTCGACAGCTATGATCGAGGAGCCCGGATCAATGTCTCAGGTGTGGCCCCGACTTTCTTAGTTGCCCTGTCTTTAACCCCGTGTGGGCCCTTCTCCCATCGTGACACCCTCCTTTCCACCTCTCCCTTGCTGCCGTGTCTCATTCATCCGCCTCCCCATCTTCGCCCAGGTGGCCCATCCTCCGTCTCACTATCCACTCACTACCTGCCGCGTGTCCCACTCCTTTTCCACGTCAGCCCCTCACCAAAGAGCAAGTCCACTATCCCTCGTCTTCCTCCTCTTCCACCTATTTTATTCCACCATGTGCCCTCCTTTGTCACTCTGCCCGCGCCACGCCATTCCCTTCGCGATCTTATAATCCGACGCCATCACTCCTATCATTCGCCCCATTCTCCGTGTTGGCCTTCCATGCCTGCCCCTCAAGATATTCAATTATTCTAGGTGGCAACGTGAGGGGTCTTCCATATCCCGAAGTGCTGAATTGGCCGGGCCATTCTCGATCCCAAGAAGCAGTTATTGAAGCGGTTGGTGGTGGTTAGACATCGTCTCCGCCATAATGGGAAAGTCCTACATTGGATTAAAGGCAGGTCGATTCGCCGAATAAACTGTCAAAAGATCGATCGTGTCTGCCATAAGTTGCACGACCATTCAGATATCACAGCCCCGTATTGTCAGAAGCCATGCAGACGCAAATCCTTCAATGCAATTTCTTGGTTCCGCTGATGTTGTTGTTTTGAGTATATGTAGGCATTTTTGCCATTTTTGTATCTATCGATGGTAGAGCTAAGCTCCCGACTGTAAAGTTTCAGTGAACATTCTGGTTTCCTGGTTATGCCTCTGTGTTTGAGATTTCTTGGTTTATAACAAACAGTTTTCTTTTCCCATCTATGTTTCGTCTCATGCTGGGGAGTCCACAGTCGAAAGATTCGTGTGGATTTAACAATCTTATTATGATAAAGGATTTGTTGTGACATTGTTGTGCCCTCTGGTGTTATGTGTTTGAATATAAGAAGATCTTATGTTTGAATGCTTTCTTCTTCAGTTGGTTGTGAACCTGATGTTTATGACAGACCCTTGCACTCTTCTCATAAAGTCTTCCCCCTACTCACCCTTTATTGCAACTCACTGTTTGAATTTTATCAAGACCTCACTCGTTCATGCATGCCTGGTCTAGTTTCTGAGTTGAGGCTACTGTTTCGAGTTCGCCTCCATTTGATTACACCCCTTTCAAAAAAATCGTGACATTAAACTGATGGGCGTCGGGCTCTACTCCTGCTAGCAGTCCAGGAGTGACTTCCGTCGCCAACGGGTACACTTTGGGATCCCACAGTCTATCATCTCAGATCAGGATAGTAGGTTCCTTACTACATTTTGGTCCAGCCTCTGGTCAATGCTGGACACCAAGCTCCCCAAGTCCATAGCTTTCCATCCACAAACTAATGGCCAGACAAAGGTCGTCAACCAGATGATTGTACACATTTTGTGCATTTACAACTCAAAGCATCCACGCACATGGGATGAGAGCCTCCCTTATGTACAACACAGCTACAACCAGGCTCTTCATAGCTCAACCAACCATAGCCATTTCAAGTGGGCTTGGGATTCCAGCCACTATGTCCCATTGATGTAGCCATGCCATTTGTGGCTACTCAGACAGATTCAGCCCATGTCTAGTCTGAGGCTGACAAGGCAAACAAATTCATTGAGCACATTCAACACATCCGCCAACAAGTTCATGACATCTTGGACAGAGCCAATACTAAGTACAAGCAACGACATGATCAACATTGGGTGCCACACAACTTCCATGTGGGCGACAAAGTGTGGCTACATTTGCAAAAGGAGCACCTCGCTGGACCCTACCGCAAGATTTGCCCGCTCTGATATAGGCCATACACCATCACCAAGGCTGTAGGGGACAATGCCTTTGAGATTGGTATCCCACCATTCCTTGGTCTGCACCCAATGTTCAATGTGGACCGCCTTCGGCCCTACTTTCCACCTCTACTAGACACATCTGACATGGCAGAACAACTCACACCAACAGAGTTAAACCCAGATTGCATGGAACAAGCCACAACTGACCGAATTATGGACACACAGGTCAAGAACACCCGCCAACAGAGAATCCAGCTATATTGAGTTGTCAAAGCAGGCCAACTCCTTCACCAGGACAAGTGGCTCACCAGGGACCAAGTTCAACAGAAGTTTCCTCATCTCATGGAGGAACTCAACGCAATGGGGACCATTGCTTCCTAAGGGGGGAGGACTGATCCAGGTGGA
>ML818578.1:126804-149123 GCA_009831015.1 Picea engelmannii | reverse complement strand
TTCCACTTGGACCCACACCATTGTTTCTTTTAGTTTTTCAGTTTCCTTAATTGTAGCACAATTTACTATTTTTAGCAGTTATTCGGGTCCTGAACTTCCGGAGCTGTTTTGAGGCCCTAAACGACATTTTTTGGGCATGAATGCTCTGGTGAATATGAGTCCGTTCCGAACTTGATATTTTTTTTTAGCAGTGTAGTCTTCAAATAGATGTTTCTAACGATGTATCATGTGCGTCAAACGGAGATAGTATGCCAAAGTTACGACCCCGAGAAATTGATGTACCAATTTACCCCAACGGGGCCCATATTCCAGCGTTTCATCTCCTAGGGTTAGGTTTTTGGATGTTTATGGTTTTCCATTATTTCTCAGTAATATATAGGCCTTCGAGCCTCATTGTAACAGGCATTTGAGAGGCCAGTAGCTGCCACATATCTTCTCAAAGATAAGCTACCAGTGCCCTAGCTAGTTTATTTCCATTCTATATGTAAGCATTTTTCAGTCATTTGTTATTAATGAAATGAAGTCTTATTTCTACTGCATCTCTGTGTTTATGTGTATTTCTGTATTTCATTGTGTTCCTACATAAATTCGGATAAAAAATGCTTCATCAATCCTAAATCAGTCATCTCAAACTCTGTTTTCATGGCATTTTAAAAATCATCTACAGATAGATCTCCAGTAAAAATAAGGTCATCAACATACAGCCATACAATCAAAATTTTACCTTCCTGGTTTATCTTTGTATACGGGGTTGGCTCACTTGGAATTTTGTTGAATCTAACACTAATCAGGTATTCATCAATCCTTCTATACCATACTCTGGATGTCTGCTTCAATCCATATAAGGCTTTCCTTAACTTGTAAACTTTATCTCTGTGCTTATCAATCTCATAACCCGTAGGTTGCCTTACATAAACCTCTTCTTCCAAATATCCATTCAAGAATGCAGACTTAACGTCATCCATCTGATGCATGATCCACTTATTCTGAGCTGCAATAGCTAAGACCATCCTCACAGTGTCAATTCTTGCTACAGGAGCAAATGTTTCATTGTAATCAATGTCGGGTTGCTGACTAAACCCCTGAGCTACTAGTCTTGCCTTGTACTTTTAACTTCACCATATGCATTCAACTTAGTCTTATAAACCCACTTAACACCAATACTGTTCTTACCTTTAGGTAAAACTACAAGATCCCACGTGTTATTTATTTCAATGGAATCAATCTCCTCACCCATTACTTTTATCCAAACATCCTCTTTAATAGCTTCATGAAAACTTACAGGATCACATGCCATTAATGAAAAAATTGAAATCTTAACTACTTCTTCATTCTGATCATACAATTCTCTTAAGCTTCTAGTCTTCTGTCCTTTAAATCTGTTTCTTAATGAAGCTAAAGTGGGATTTGATTCACTACTTACCTGTGACTCGGATTGATGTCCACCATGTCTAGATGGCTCACCACGCTCATGAGTTCTGGGTGTTCTAAATTGATATGGGATGAAATCTGGTTCTTCCCTTGTAGGACTTCTTGCTGTAGGTGTATTTTCATGTGGAACCAATTGTCCATCTCCTTTAGCCTACTCAGCGCCATCATCATCTTCACGGGGTAACACAACTCCCTCTGAAATTGATTTGTCAATACTTCCATCCTAGGCTTCATCTTCTTTAAATTGAACATCTCTGCTGATTACATATTTCTGGGTAATGGGATTGTAGAGTTTATATGCCCTAGACTCTTCATTGTATCCAACAAAGATACATCTCTCGCTTCTGTCATTCAACTTCCTCCTCATTTCTATTGGTACATGCGCAAATGCAACATATCCAAAAATTCTAAAATGAGAAACATTACAAGACTTACCATCCCAGGCTTCCTGAGGTACACGATCCCTCACAATCTTGGTCGGACTTCTATTCAAGATAAAAATAGAGCACATAACTGCATCTCCCCAATATTCATTTGAAAGATGCTTTTCTTTCAACATGCTTCCAGCCATGTCCATGATGGTCCGATTCTTCCTTTCAGCGACTCCATTCTGCTGTGGAGTATAACGAGTAGTAAACTACCTTTTAATTCCATGAAGATCACAAAATTCAATGAATTCATTAAGTTTGTATTCACCTCCTTTGTCAAACCTTAAGATTTTAATGGTTTGACCACTCTCATTCTCAACCATAGACTTAAACTTATTAAAAACATCAAAGGCTTTAGATTTCTTTTTCAATAAATACAACCAAGTCTTCCTACTGAAATCATCAATGCAAGTCATAAAATAAACACAGCCAGTTAAAGAAGGTGTTTGCATAGGTCCACATAAATCTGTGTGGACAATTTCCAATGGAGCTTTTGCTATGTAGGAAACACCTGAAACAAACTTCTCTCTACGATGGTTCCCAAGTATGCAACTCTCACAAGAGCTAGCAGGTTGCTGAATACAAGGTAACCCCTTTAACATCTGCTTCTTTTGTAACATATCTAAGCCACCAAAATGTAAATGTCCATATCTCAAATTCCATAACCAAGATTCATCTAAACTTCCAGCCTTATAAGCATTCAAAGAACCACTCAAATCATTTCTCATAACAAGTGGAAACATTCTATTCTTGGTCATCTCTACTTTTGAAATCAACTGTTTGCTGGGTAATTTATCATAAATTGTACATACCTTGTTCTTGAAGAACACTCTGTACTTTTTCTCCAATATCTGTCCAACACTAATAAGATTGCATTTTAAACCAGGCGCAAAGTAAACATCATCAATATTTCTTCTCTGATTGTTCTTAGTGTAAACTGGAACTACACCTTTACCATTGACTGTAACCTTATAGTGATTTCCAAGTTTTACTTCAGACTGAATATTAGTATCAATAGAAGAAAACAAGTCCTTATTACCAGTCACGTGGTTACTGCAACCACTATCCAAAAACCAAATATCACTAGCATTTTCCTGAGTGACATTACAGGTCAAAAACATAGGATTTTGATGATCCTCAGACTCATTTGTAATATGTGCAGACTGCTTTCCAGCATCTGCTTGTTTCTTCTAACATTTGTTAGCAAAATGCCCTTGAACTTCTTACAATAATAACATTGTACTCTACTTTTATCATACCTCTGATTTTCTTGCTACCAGGGTTTGTTGCTGCTCCCTCTTAAATTAGGAGGATTTTGCTGGGACTTCTTCTTAGACTCTGATTCAACTTTGTTGTCCCTTGGACTAGAAAATCGACCTCATCTTCCATGATTATAAGACCTTCCTCTGCCTCTGCCTATGGTAATATGCAATTGCGATTTGAAGGAATTCTCCAATGATCCTTGTTCATATCTAGATATCCTAGATTCACAAGCAACAAGAGAACCAGTTAACTCATCAATTTGCATTTGACTTAAATCCTTAAATTCCTCTATGGGTACAACAACAGGTTCAAACTTATTGGGCAAACTTCTCAGCACTTTCTCAATAACTCTTTTATTTTCAATATCATATCCATACTGCCTGAGCTGGTTCACAACACTCATCATTTGAGTCATGAAAGTATCAACACTTTCATTATCCTTCATCTTCAGATTTTTGAAATCCCTTCTTAAATTTTTCCACTTCATTGTCTTCACCTTGGACACACCTTGATAACAAGTTTCAAGAATGTCCCAAGCCATCTTCGAAGATGCAGCACTAGCAATCTTCATAAAAATGGATTCATTTAATCCTTGCTGGATTAATCCAAGAGCCTTATTATCCTTCTTCCTATTTTCCTCCAGCAAAACACGATCAACATTAGACAGAGCGAATTTTGCTGCAACATCAATTGACTCGGCATAACCATCAATAACATAAGTCCACAAATCCTGAGAACGCAAAATCGTTCTTATTCGAATATACCAAGAGTCATATGACTTCTCGCTCAGTACAGGGACCTGAATCTGAGAAGAACTGCTACCAGACGCAGCCATTTATAAAAGTTTGAAAGAAATCAAATAAACCTTCATGCAGGAAAATAAGAGAATAAAATTTGGCACTAACAGGAAAAAAATCTGCAATGAACTAAGCAATTGCCAGATGCACTACTGGCTCTGATACCAAATGTGGAAAACGGAAGTTGGCGGTCAATCGGGGTTTGGGGTTCGGCGTTTACAAATGCTCGATGCAAAAAACAAAACACACCCAGAATTGCCGAATCGCGAAATCGCGAATAGGCTATGGGCCCTAGCAATTTTGGGTTTCGAGGTTTGCAAACACCCAACACAAAAACAAATCAAAACTACAATTGCCAAATTGCGAAACGTGAATAATTTGTGGGCCCAACAAATTCGGGTTTCAAAATTTGGAAGGTAAGTGGCTCTATTACACAAGCCGGTAGATATCCCGAAAGAGAAATTCATGAACAGAGTTTACTAACTCAATAAAAAAAATTATAAATGCAGAGAGAATGATTGGAAATACACAATAACAACTTCAATTCAAAAATGTGTTTTTAAGATCTATACAATTACAATTCATTTCTGGTATTTATACAGAAACATGAATTCAAAAATTGCCCCTTTGATCTTCTAAGAGATTTAATAAATGGCGGTAATGGTGTCTTGCTGCCTTCAAAGGTTAAGGCGGCCACCGCTTAAGCTAATTGGAGTAAACCAACAGTGCTTGATCCTTGAGTCTTGAAGGGTCAAGACGGCCAACAATGCGCCGTTCATATAGGCGGTGAAATGATTAATACCTGAGAGTAATAAGCTCTGAATGGACTGTCATACTAGTTGATTACACTTCAGGATTGAGACGTGGTTTTAAATACATAGTTTACTTTTTATTTCTTTTAAACAAAGCAACGGTAAAACATTAATTAAGAGCCGGAACATACTTTTCTTTATGCAAATAAGTTCACAGTAATTTATGCCTTGCTATCCCCAAATCTAAGTTTGGATCTTTATTTAAATTGTTGTCCTGAATGAGCTCACTTTGAATATAAGTATTACTCTGACAATTAATGTGTTAGACGTATTAAAAATTTGGACACATCTATCATGAAAACATGTTGAATTGAATAGTCTAATGTGTTCTCACACTTGCTAATAGTTTAAGAATTTTTACCCATGGTTATGAATTCTCTCACTTGCACATTATGAGGTACTAGCAATTCTGAGTTTATTTACAGTCCTAAATGAACAATTAAATTTAGCACCAGTATTCAATCTTTAAACATTGACTTAGATATCACAAGTTCACTTAAATTTAGCACCAGTATTCAGTCTTTAAACATTGACTTAGATATCACCAACTTGTGGCATCTACATTTCCCATGGTTAATAAAACTCTTGGGTTATTGTTGGGCTTAAGTCAAATTTTTACTACAACATGTGCCACTGAATTTTTGAGTTTATTTATAGTCCTAAATGAACACTTAAATTTAGCACCAGTATTCAGTCTTTAAACATTGACTTAGATATCACCAACTTGTGGCATCTACATTTCCCATGATTAATAAAACTCTTGGGTTATTGTTGGGCTTAAATCACATTTCTACTTCAACATGTGCCACTGTATTTTTGAGCATCTTGGACTAGCAATATTGAGCATTTTGTGAGTTTGGATTTTGAGGGAAGTTTTTCCATTCCTTAGCTTTTGAGTTGCATTTTCAAAGTAAGTTTGATTTAGGTAACGTTGTTATTTTGAACTGATAATTTCTCATCTTGTACCAAACAATTTATCTTAGATTGACCATAGGGTTCCCCTAGGCTAGAGTAGATTCTTTTCCTTAGTCTAAAAAGTGGAGAAAAGCCACCAAAGTGATAGTGGGTGTCTTTTTTGATAGGTCCCTGGGCTCTTTTTGTAATATTAATACCTTTTCCTTGGAAAGAGTTTGAGTAATAACACTATGTTCAAACACTTATAAGTCATTAGAATTAAACATTTCCATTATAGATCAAATTGATGCATAGAACAATTCTACATGACCATCCATTGTTTGTGCATTCTACATTTACTCAAAATAATGTTTGAAGTGGTGGCCTTCCTTATCAAGCATATGATACAAGAATGAATTTTGATTCCTCAAGGAATGGAAAAATTTTCAGTTGCCATAAATCTACAAGGAGGAACCAAGCTTTCATGATGTTCATATAACCATTTACTAGGAGTCTCATAATGATATTCATAAATCTACAAGGATGAACAAAGATTTCATGATGTTCATATAACCATTTACTAGGAGTCTCATAATGATATTGGTACGAAGAGACGTCGCCCTATTTAGGTCCAGGAAATGGAAAAATATATCATCCAAAACATTTCTTTTCCTTAAATTGATCTTGCATAGTTTCACATGCGCATATACAAGTTTGTGTTATTGTGGTTTCATTCTATTGTTTATGTAGGCAAAGAAGGTTGTCCATGACCTGTATCCGATGCCCAAAAGTTGATGGGCGAAATCTGAGTTTTGAGACATGTGCATCACATAGAATGAATAATTATATCACAAGCACTCCAATTGGACGATTTCTTGATTGTAATGTTTATTCTCACTTATCTTATGTTGGTTGACAATTGATATGAAACAAAAAGTCTCTTGATAGGTTGTGGATTATTCTTGATTACTCAACGCTTCTAATTTTGCATATAATTTAGTTGGTGGAGTATTCTCTCCATCGCTATATGTTTGATCATGTTTCATTTACTCCTGGTTACTAATTGGTTTTGTGAAAGGTGAGTTCTTTTAGCAGTTGAATTCTTTCTCTTTGAGAGAGAAACAATTCTAGTTCATTTCCGGTTTGATTCTAGTTCATTTCTAGTGGCAATGATGGACTATTCTCTCTTCAATAGAGACAGGTTTAATTGAGCCCTTTTATTAGGTAAGCTTGTGAAGTTGACAAGGGCCATTTCCTCATGTTAATCCATTGTATATGAAGTGCACTAGGGTCTCTAAAATACCAACGCATTGGTGGGCCATTATATAGGTGGGACAGCCACAAAAGAAACCTCCACTAAAACCTAGGACCACCTAGATTTTGTAGATAATAAAGCTTGGCTAAAACCTATATAAAAACTAAACTTTCTTTAGCATACATTTTTTTTTATATAATTTGTCCATAAAACACTAAATACCTCCACAAAAATATGTTTTCCTTATAGTGAGAGCAATTTTTTTTTACATCTCTTAGTGTATTTTGGAGGTGGTTTTGGACAAATTAATTGAGCAGATTCTATCTCAATTCTTCTACATCATTTTAATCGTCCACTTATGTTCTTTCTTCTTCGATTCTTCTAGCTATAAAACCAAGTTCTTCATGGTAGAACAACATCATCTTAATACAAAGTGTATATGTCTATTTGGCTTGTTGTTTGTGATATTTTGAGGGCACCTTAGTTTGGTTATTCTCTTCCTGTTTTCTACAACATCAATTCTTTGTGTTCATATGCAGGTTTCTATGCTTAGATCTAGGCGAAAAATCATATTCTTAGAAGAAACGAGATTTTTTTTGGTAGAGAGAGTTTATACTTGGATTTAAACAAAACTTTAGAGTTATAGGCAACGTCTTATAACTCGTCATTGATTTGAAATTTGTAATAATCTCAAGCCCTTCAAACACGTATGTTCTTTTGGTGTTATAATTTGCAAATGCGGAAACACAAATTAACATAAGACAATCAATAAGAATGCAAACAAGAAACACAACAATTTACGTGGTTCACCCAAACGTTGGGCTACGTCCACCAAGCATAGGTATCGGTTGTCTTATTATTCAGATCATGGATATTACAACAACTCACTCACACCTTTCACCACTCCATATTTGCCTCTATGGGATTACATGATTTATAAACAAGTACATGGAAAACTGATTATAGGATGTGCTCACAACAAATTTTAACTTGGGCTGAATAGTTACAACCAACACTGAATTTTTGGATCTGAAATCATAATCATGGGAAATTTGTTGTCACCGTTTCCAACAATCTCCACCTTGACAACAATTAACCTGATACCTTTCTCCTGCTTTTGTTCATCACCTTTTCTGCAAGCCAAGAGAATCCAAACACCATCGTAGCTTCTTTAACAATACTGGTTTTGTGAACATGTCTGCGCAGTTCTCCTTTGTATGTACTTTCTCAAGAGAGACTCCACCTTCATCGATGACCTGTCTTACAAAATGGTACTTGATAGGTATATGTTTTGTTTTACTGTGGTAGGTTGGATTCTTAGCCAAGTGAATAACACTCTGACTGTCACAAAGTAACTTTACTTTCTCCTGCATCCTTCCAAACTCACCAAAAACACCTTTCAACCAAACTGCCTCTTTGCAAGCATGTGAAGAAGCTACATATTTTGCTTCTGTAGTGGATAAAGCAACAATGTTCTGTATCTTTGACATCCAACTAATAGCTCCACCTGCAAGAGTAAAGACATACCATGAAGTCGACCTTCTCTTGTCCAAATCACCCGCAAAATCAGAATCAACATATCCACAGACTAATTCACGACCACTGTTATAGGTGATACAATAATCACTTGTGCCCCTTAGATAGTGAAGCACCCATTTCACTGCTGCCCAATGCTCTTTACCTGGATTTGCAATAAACCTGCTGACAACCCCAACTGCATGTGAAATGTCTGGCCTTCTACTAACCATCGCATACATTAGACTTCCTACTACATTAGCATATGGTATTCGAGACATATATTCCTTTTCTTCTTTTGTACTTGGACATAAACTTGAAGAAAGATTAAAATGGGAAGCCAAAGGGACTGAAACTGGTTTCACATTGTTCATACAAAACCTCAAAAGTATCTTCTCAACATACTTCTATTGTGACAACCAAAGCTTACCATTCCTCCCATCTCTGAATATCTCCATGCCCAAAATCTTCCTTGCTGCTCCTAGATCTTTCATATCGAACATCCTAGCTATATGAGCCTTCAACCTATCGATCTTAGTTATGCTTTTTCTTTCTAAAAGCATATCATCAACATACAATACTAAGATAATGAATATGCCATTATTCAATTTCTTAAAGTTGACACAATGATCATACTCACTCCTTGTATAATTTTGGCTCACCATGAAAGAGTCAAATTTCTTGTACCATTGTCTGGGCGACTACCTCAGACCAAACAATGATTTCTTGAGCCTGCAAACAAATTTGTTGCTGCAATTCTGAACGAACCCTTCCGGTTGTTCCATGTAAATTTCCTCATCCAAATCTCCATGTAAGAAATCATATTTAACATCTAGTTGCTCCAACTCCAAATCAAGCAATACAAGTAATGCTAACACAATTCGAATTGAAATAGTCTTTACAACTGGTGAAAAAATCTCATGAAAGTCAATACCTTATTTCCAAGAATACCCTTTCGCAACCAGCCTTGCCTTGTACCTTTCCACCTTATCATCAACACCCTTCTTCAACTTGTAGATCCACTTGCATCCTACAGTTTTCCTATCTCTTGGAAGCTCTACAAGGTCCCATGTAGCATTCCTCTCTAATGCTTTCATTTCATCCTTCATCGCTTCTTTCCATTTATTACTATTTGAACCCTTCACATCTTCCTGATAGCACGAAGGTTCATCATCATTTGTACTTAAAGAAACTGAAGAAACGAAATGATCATACCTTCTTGGAGGAACTCTAACCCGTGTAGAACTCCTTAGGGAAGTTTGTGGTTCATCCAAAATCTGTTGAATGTCATCATCATCCACATTTTCTTCTGTAGGAACTTGTTCATCAACATCTTCAGAAACTTGTTGTTTACTTTCATTTGTATTTGAACTGGTTTCAAACTGAATCTGTTGATACTTAGGTACTTCTTGTTGTTTCATTAGAACATCTACATTTGATTTGATGAGAGATGATTCATCAAATATTATATCTCCGCTAATGGTGATCTTGTGGGCAGTAGGATCCCACAACCTGTACCCCTTAATACCATCACCATATCCAACAAAGATAAGCCTTTTAGATTTCGGATCTAATTTAGAACGTTGATGTTTCAGAATTAGAGCATAGGAATCACAACCAAAAACTTTAAGATTAGAATAATTACAAGGGTGACCTGTCCACACCTCAGGAATTTTGCATTCTATTGCTGTTGATGGTGATCGATTCACCAGATAAAAAGCTGTAGTTACTGCATCTGCCCATAGTTCCTACTGCAAATTGGCGTTACTAAGCATACTCTTTGCTCTCTCTAGAAGAGTCCTATTCATGCATTCAACAACTCCATTTTGCTGAGGAGTATAAGAAGTGGTTTTATGCCTATCGATCCCAAATTCCTTGCAATAATTCTCAAACTCCATTGACATAAATTCACCACCATTATCTGTTCTTAAACATTTAATGTATCTAGGAGTGCTCTTTTCCACTAAAGCTTTAAACTGCTTGAAAACTGTAAATACATCAGCCTTACTCTTTAGCATATAGATCCACACCTTCCTAGAGAAATCATCTATAAAAGTTATAAAATATGATGATCCTCCATATGAAATAGTAGGTTATGGCCCCCAAACATTAAAATGGATATAGTCTAGGATTCCTTCACTGGTGTGTCTTCCGGTTTTAAATCTCTGCCTATTCTGTTTTCCATAAACACAGTGCTTGTAGAAATCTAACTTTAAAGACATTAGGCTAGGAAGTAACTTGCGATCAGTTAATACTTTTAATCCTTGTTCACTCATATGACCCAACCATTGATTCCACAGTCGAACAAAATCACTGTCGTTCTCAAATACCGTTGTCGCATGATCTGATTCAGTCTTCCCTTCTAACAGAAACAGGTTACAAACGTTCTTTGCTTTCATAACCAGTAGAATTCCTTTGTAGACCTTCATAACTCCACCTTGAACAATAGTCTTATAACCTCCTATGTCTAAGACTCCCAAAGAGATTAGGTTCTTCCTAAGATCAGGTACATGTCTTACGTCAATTAGTATTTTAACAGTTCCATCAAACATTTTAATTCGGATGCTACCAATTCCCACAACTTTAGATGAAATATCATTACCCATGTAAACAACTCCATCATCTAAAGACTGGTAAGTGATAAACTAGTGTCTATGAGGACACATGCGGTTTGAAGCACTAGAATCTAATAACCATTGTTGATCATGACGTGAACCAATACTAATTGATAAAACTTCATCAAATATACCTAAACCTGATTCGGTTGCATTTGCTTCCTTCGTCTCTTTTGGAGTGTCTTATTTGGAGGCTTGTTTTCGCTTCCAACAGTCCTTCTTCAGGTGTCCATATTTTCCACAAAACCAACACTTGAGCTTGCTCTTTCTTCCCTTCGACTTTGACCGAGAGAAATCCCTCTGACCCTGTCCTCTTTCTTTTGGTCTGCCTCTGACCACCAATGCCTCAGATGTAGAGGTTTCTAGATTGGATTTCTTTCTTGTTTCCTCAGACAGTAAAGCTCCAACAGTATCATCAAACTCAATAGTTTCTGTTGAACTGAAACTAATAGAGGTAAGAAAATGATCCCATGATGCAGGCAAAGAACACAATAATGTAATTTCCTTATCTTCAGATTCAAATTTCACTCCCATTCTATCCAATTGAACTAGAAGAGTATTGAAAGTATTTAGATGATCAACAATTTTCGTACCTTCCTTCATGCACAAACTGTACAATTGCCTTTTCAGAAAGATCTTGTTTTTCAAGGATTTCATCATGTATAGGATTTCCAGTTTTGACCACAAACCAGCTGCTATCTTCTCTGTAAAAATGTTGAACGGTACATCATCGGCCAAACATAGGCATATGGAACTCAGTCTCTCGCATCCATCTCATCCCAGTCTTCGTCTGTTATGGATGTGAGGTGCTTTTCTTTTCCCAAAAGCGCCTTCACCATGCCTTGTTGCATGAGCAGATCGTGCATCTTAACCTTCCAGATCTCGAAATTATTGTTTCCATTGAACTTTTCAATTTCGAATTTATCACTCTGCATCTTTTTCATTAGAGGAAACATAAAAAACAAACACCACTATTTGTAATATTCAAGGCCCTTTCAAAAAAATATGTGAATAAATAATCTTGTGTAGTTTTAAAAAAATTAAATACATTCACCTTTTATTAAAAAAAATTAATAAAAATTTACTCCACCTTATTCCTCCACTCTTCAACATCCTCCACCTTTACATATTATATTTTAATTCTAAAATATAATAAAACCTTTAACACTTCCTAATATAAATCCAAATATAAAAGTATACATTTAACATCATCCAATCTTTATGTAAAAGTATACATTTAATTTTTGAAATTCATACGAATCTTTTGATAAAGGGGGTTAACGCTCCTTTGGAGTAAATAGACGTGCGCTGAACCAAAAAAGAGAAGGGAGTGTAAGTCCACTACCATGGCCGACGCTCCTTTTGCTAGGTAAGGTGAGAGTTGGCTCCCTCTCGGTGCTCCCTCTAAGATCCCAGCCTATTCTTGATCAGCACTACCCTTGACTTGTTGTCCAGCGCCGATGCTCCCTTTGCAATTGTAGACAAGCACTGATACCATAAAACAACGCTCCCTTCTTGCAACAGCCTCTTCCAACACAAAGAAGCCCTCCAACACAGCGATTTCAATGTGGCCTCGTCCAACAATCGGCTTCTTCCAGTCTCCGCCCTCCTTAGCTCTGATACCACTTGTTATAATTTGCAAATGCGGAAACACAAATTAACATAAGATAATCAGTAAGAATGCAGAAAAGAAACACAACAATTTATGTGGTTGACCTAAACGTTGGGCTACATCCACCAAGCATAGGTATCGGTTGTCTTATTATTCAAATCATAGAGATTACATCAGCTCACTCACACCTTTCACCACTCCATATTTTCCTCTACGGACTTACATAATTTATATACAATTACATGGAAAACTAATTATAGGATGCACTCACAACAAATTCTAACTTGGGCTGAATAGTTACAACCAACACTGAATTTTTGGATCTGAAATCCTAATCACGGGAAATTTGTTGTCACCGTTTCCAACAATCTCCACCTAGAAAACAGTTAACCTGATACCTTACTCCTGCTTTTGTTCAGCACCTTTTCTACAAGCCAAGAGAAGCCAAACACCATCGTATCTTCTCTAACAATACTGGTTTTGTGAACATGTCTGCGAAGTTCTCCTTTGTATGCACTTTCTTAAGAGAGACTCCACCTTCATTGATGACCTGTCTTACAAAATGGTACTTTATAGGTATATGTTTTGTTTTACTATGATAGGCTGGATTCTTAGCCAAGTGAATAGCACTCTGATTGTCACAAAGTAACTTTACTTTGTCCTACATCCTTCCAAACTCACCAAACAAACCTTTGAACCAAACTTCCTCTGTGCAAGCATGTGAAGCAGCTACATATTATGCTTTTGTAGTGGATAAAGCAACAATGTTCAGTAGCTTTGACATTGAACTAATAGCTCCACCTGCAAGAGTAAAGACATACCTTGAAGTCGACCTTCTTTTGTCCAAATCACCTGCAAAATCAGAATCAACATATCCACAGACTAACTCACAACCGCTGTTATAGGTGATACAATAATCACTTGTGCCCCTCAGATATCGAAGCACCCATTTCACTGCTGCCAAACGCGCTTTACTTGGATTTTCCATAAACCTGTTGGCAACCCCAACTGCATGTGAAATGTCTGGCCTTTTACTAACTATCGCATAGATTAGACTTCCTACTGCATTAGCATGTGGTATTCGAGACATATATTCCTTTTCTTCTTTTGTACTGGGACATAAACTTGAAGAAAGATTAAAATGGGAAGCCAAAGGGACTGAAACTGGTTTCACATTGTTCATACCAAAATTCAAAAGTATCTTCTCAACATACTTCTGTTGTGACAACCAAAGCTTACCATTCCTCTTGTCTCTAAATATCTCCATGCCCAAAATATGCCTTGTTGCTCCTAGATCTTTCATATCGAATGTCCTAGCCATATGAGCCTTCAACCTATTGATCTCAATTATGATTTTGCTTTCTAAAATCATATCATCAACACACAATACTAAGATAATGAATATGCCATTATTAAATTTCTTAAAGTAGACACAATGATCATACTCACTCCTTGTATAATTATGGCTCACCATGAAAGAGTCAAATTTCTTGTACCATTGTTTGGGCGACTGCCTCAGACCATACAATGATTTCTTGAGCATGCAAACAAATTTCTTGCTGCGATTCTGAACGAACCCTTCTGGTTGTTCCATATAAATTTCCCCATCCAAATCTCCATGTAAGAAAGCAGTTTTAACATCTAGTTGCTCCAACTCCAAATCAAGCAATGCAACTAATGATAACAGAATCCGAATTGAAACAGTCTTTACAATTGGTGAAAAACTCTCTTGAAAGTCAGTACCTTATTTATGAGAATACCCTTTTGCAACCAACCTTGCCTTGCACCTTTCCACCTTATCATCAACACCCTTCTTCAGCTTGTAGACCCACTTGCATCCTACAGTTTTCCTGTCTCTTGGAAGCTCTACAAGGTCCCATGTAGCATTTCTCTCTAATTCTTTCATTTCATCCTTCATCGCTTCTTTCCATTTATCACTGTTTGAACCCTTCACATCTTCCTGATAGCATGAAGGTTCATCATCATTAGTACTTTAAGAAACTGAAGAAACGAAATGATCATACCTTCTTGGAGGAACTCTGACCCGTGTAGACCTCCTTAGGGAAGTTTATGGCTCATCCACAATCTGTTGAATTTCATCATCATCCATGATTTCTTATGTGGGAAACTCTTTATCAACATCTTCAAAAACTTGTTCATGTTTACTTTCATCTGTATTTGAATTGGTTTCAAACTGTATCTGTTGATACTTAGGTACTTCTTGTTGTTTCATTTGAACATCTACATTTGATTTGATGAGAGATGATTCATCAAATATTACATCTCTTTTAATGGTGATCTTGTGGGCAATAGGATCCCACAACATGTACCCCTTAATACCATCACCACATCCAAGAAAGATAAGCCTTTTTTATTTTGGATCTAATTTAGAACGTTGATGTTTCAGAATTAGAGCATAGACATCACAACCAAAAACTTTAAGATTAAAATAATTACAAGGGTGACCTATCCATACTTCCGTAGGAATTTTGAATTTTATTGCTATTGATGGTGATAGATTCATCAGATAACAAGCTGTAGTTACTGCTTCTGCCAATAGTTCCTACTGCAAATTGGCGTTACTAATCATACTCCTTGCTCTCTCTAGAAGAGTCATGTTCATGCATTCAACAACTCCATTTTGCTAAGGAGTATAGGTAGTGGTTTTATGCCTATCGATCCCAAATTCCTTGCAATAATTCTCAAACTCCATTGACGTAAATTCACCACCATTATATGTTCTTAAACATTTAATGGATCTACCAGTGCTCTTTTCCACTAAAGCTCTAAACTGCTTGAAAACTGTAAATACATCAGCCTTACTCTTTACCATATAGATCCACACCTTCCTAGAGAAATTATCTATAAAAGTTACAAAATATGACAGTCCTCCATATGAAATAGTAGAGGATGGTACCCAAACATTAGAATGGATATAGTCTAGGATTCCTTCACTGGTGTGTCTTCCGGTTTTAAATCTTTGCCTATTATGTTTTCCATAAACACAGTGCTTGGATAAATCTAAGTTTAAAGACTTTAGGCTAGGATGTAACTTGCTATCAGTTAATACCTTTAATCCTTGTTCTCTCATATGACCCACCCGTTGATGCCACAGTCAAACAAAATCACTGTTGTTCTCAGATACCATTGTCGAATGATCTGATTCAGTTATCCCTTTTAACAGAAATAGGTTACCAACATTCTTTGCTTTCATAACCAGTAGAATTCCTTTGTAGACCTTCATAACTCCACCTTGAACAATAGTCTTATAACATCCTCTGTCTAAGACTCCCAAAGAGATTAGGTTCTTCCTAAGATCAGGTACATGTCTTACATCAGTTACTATTTTAACAGTTCCATCAAACATTTTAATTCGGATGCTACCGATTCCCACAAATTTAGATGAAATATCATTACCCATGTAAACAACTCCTTCATCTATAGATTGGTAAGTAATAAACCAGTGTCTATGAAAACACATGTGGTTTGAAGCACCAAAATCTAATAGCCATTATTGATCATGACGTGAACCAATACTAATTGATAAAACTTCATCAACTATACCTAAACTTCTTGCTGAACCTGTTTCGGTTGCATTTGCTTCCTTCATCTCTTTTGGAGGGTCTTCTTTGGAGGCTTGTTGTCGCTTCCAACAATCCTTCTTCAGGTGTCCAGATTTTCCACAAAAGCAACACTTGAGCTTGCTCTTTCTGCCCTTTGACTTTGACCGAGAGAAATCCGTCTGACCCTGTCCTCTTTCTTTTGGTCTACCTCTGACCACCAATGCCTCATATGTAGAGGTTTCTAGATTGGATTTCTTCCTTGTTTCCTCATACAATAAAGCTCCAACAATATCATCAAACTCAATAGTTTCTGCTGAACTGAGACTAATAGAGGTAACGAAATGATCCCATGATGCAGGCAAAGAACACAATAATGTAATTGCCTTATCTTCGGATTCAAATTTCACTCCCATGCTATCCAACTGGACTAGAAGAGTATTGAAAGTATTTAGATGATCAACAATTTTCGTACCTTCCTTCATGGGCAAACTGTACAATTGCCTTTTCAGAAAGATCTTGTTTGTCAAGGATTTCGTCATGTATAGGTGTTCCAGATTTGACCACAAACCAGCTGTTGTCTTCTATGTAACAATGGTGAACAATACATCGTCAGCCAAACACAGGCGTATGGCACTTAGTGCTCTTGCATCCATCTCATCCCAGTCTTCCTCTGTTATGGACACGAGTTAATTTGCTTTTCCCAAAAGCGCCTTCACCACACCTTGTTGCAGGAGCAGATCATGCATCTTAACCTCCCATATCTCGAAATTATTCTTGCCATTGAACTTTTCAATTTCGAGCTTAGTACTCTGCCTCTTTTTCATTAGAAGTAACATAAAAAACAAACACCGTTGTTTGTAATATCCAAGGCCATTTCAAAAATATATGTGAAGAAATAATCTTGTGTATCTTTAAAAAAATTAAATACATTCACCTTTTATTAAAAAAATTTAATAAAAATTCACTCCACCTTATTCCTCCACCCTTCATCATCCTCCACCTTTACATACTATATTTTATTTCTAAAATATAATAAAACTTTTAACACTTCCTAATATAAATCCAAATATAAAAGTATACATTTAACATCCTCCAATCTTTGTGTAAAAGTATACATTTAATTTTTGAAATTCATACGAATATTTTGATAAAGGGGTTCAATGCTCCTTTGTAGTAAATAGACGTGTGTTGAACCAAAAAATAAATAGAGCGTAAGTCCACTACCATGACCGACGCCCCCTTTGGTAGGTAAGGTGAGCGTTGGATCCCTCTTGGCGCTCCCTCTAAGATCCCAGTCTATTTTTGATCAGCGCTACCCTAGACCTGTTGTCCAGCGCCGACGCTCACTTCACATAGGTAGCCAAGCATTGATGCCAAAAACAACGCTCCCTTCTTGTGGGAACCTCTTCCAACAAAAAGAAACCCTTCAACACAATGATTTCAATGCGGCCTCTTCCAACAAGTGGCTTCTTCCAGTCTATGGCCTCCTCAGCTCTGATACCACTTGTTATAATTTGCAAATACGGAAACACAAATTAACATAAGACAATCAATAAGAATGCAGACAAGAAAGACAACAATTTACGTGGTTCACCCAAACGTTGGGCTACGTCCACCAATCATAGGTGTTGATTGTCTTATTATTCAAATCATGGAGATTATAGGAGCTCACTCACACCTTTCACCACTCCGTATTTGCCTCTACGAACTTCCATAATTTATATACAATTACATGGAAAACTGATTATAAGATGCGCTCACAACAAATTCTAACTTGGGATGAATAGTTACAACCAATGCTGAAATTTTGGATCTGATATCCTAATCATGGGAAATTTGTTGTCACCGTTTCCAACAATCTCCACCTTGACAACAATTAACCTAATACCTTGGTCCTGCTTTTGTTCATCACCTTTTCTACAAGCCAAGAGAAGCCAAACACCATCATATCTTCTCTAACAATATTGGTTTTGTGAACATGTCTATGTAGTTCTCCTTTTTATGTACTTTCTCAAGAGAGACTCCACCTTCATCGATGAACTGTCTTACAAAATGGTACTTGATAGGTGTATGTTTTGTTTTAGTATGATAGGTTGGATTCTTAGCCAAGAGGATAGCACCTTGACTGTCACAAAGTAACTTTACTTTGTCCTGCATCCTTCCAAACTCAACAAACAAACCTTTTAACCAAACTGCAACTTTGCTCCCATGTGAAGCAGCTACATATTCTTCTTCTGTAGTGGATAAAGAAACAATGTTCTGTAGCTTTGACATCCAACTAATAGCTCCACCTGCAAGAGTAAAGACATACCCTAAAGTCAACCTTCTCTTATCCAAATCACCTGCAAAATCAGAATCAACATATCCACAGACTAACTCACGACCATTTTTATAGGTGATACAGTGATCACTTGTACCTCTCAAATACCGAAGCACCCATTTCACTGCTGCCCAATGCTATTTACCTTTATTTTCCATAAACCTACTGACAACCCCAACTACATGTGAAATGTCTGGCCTTGTACTAACCATCGCATACATTATACTTCCTACTACATTAGCATATTGTATTCGAGACATATATTCCTTTTCTTCTTTTGTACTAGGACATAAACTTGAAGAAAGCTTAAAATGGGAAGCCAAAGGGACTTAAACTGGTTTCACATCGTGCATACCAAACCTCAAAAGTATCTTCTCAACATACTTCTGTTGTGACAACCAAAGCTTGCCATTCCTCCAATCTCTAAATATCTCCATGCCCAAAGTCTTCCTTGCTGCTCCTAGATCTTTCATATCGAACGTCCTAGCCATATGAGCCTTCAACATATTGATCTCAATTATGCTTTTTCTTGCTAAAAGCATATCATCAACATATAATACTAAGTTAATGAATATGCCATTATTCCATTTCTTGAAGTAGACACAATGATCATACTCACTCCTTGTATAATTATGGCTCACCATGAAAGAGTCAAATTTATTGTACCATTGTCTGGGCGACTGCCTCAGACCATACAATGATTTCTTGAGCCTGCAAACAAATTTATTGCTGCGATTCTGAACGAACACTTCTGGTTGTTCCATGTATATTTCCTCATCCAAATCTCCATGTAAGAAAGAAGTTTTAACATCTAGTTGCTCCAACTCCAAATCAAGCAATGCAACTAATGCTAACACAATTCGAATTGAAACAATCTTTACAACTGGTGAAAAAATCTCATGAAAGTCAATACCTTATTTCTAAGAATACCCTTTCGCAACCAGCCTTGCCTTGTACCTTTCCACCTTATCATCAACACCCTTCTTCAGCTTGTAGACCCACTTGCATCCTACAGTTTTCCTATCTCTTGGAAGATCTACAAGGTCCCATGTAGCATTCATCTCTAATGCTTTCATTTCATCCTTCATCGCTTCTTTCCATTTATCATTGTTTCAACCCTTCATAGCTTCCTGATAGCATGAAGGTTCATCATCATTAGTACTTAAAGAAACTGAAGAAATGAAATGATCATACCTTCTTGGAGGAACTCTGACCCGTGTAGACCTCCTTAGGGAAGTTTGTGGTTCATCCACAATCTATTGAATGTCATCATAATCCACGTTTTCTTCTGCAGGAACTTCTTCATGAACATCTTCAAAAACTTGTTCATGTTTACTTTCATCTTTATTTGAACTGGTTTCAAACTGAATGTGCTGATACTTAGGTACTTCTTGTTGTTTCATTTGAACATCTACATTTGATTTGATGAGAGATGATTCATCAAATATTACATCTCTTTTAATGGTGATCTTGTGGGCAGTAGGATCCCACAACCTGTACTGCTTAATACCATCACCATATCCAACAAAGATAAACCTTTTTTATTTTGGATCTAATTTAGAACGTTGATGTTTCAGAATTAGAGCATAGGCATCACAACCAAAAACTTTAAGATTAGAATAATTACAAGGGTGACCTGTCCATACCTCCTCATGAATTTTGCATTCTATTGCTATTGATTGTGATCGATTCACCAGATAACAAGCTGTAGTTACTGCTTCTGCCCATAGTTCCTGCTGCAAATTTGTGTTACTAAGCGTACTCGCTCTCTCTAGAAGAGTCATGTTCATGCGTTCAACAACTCCATTTTGATGAGGAGTATAGGCAGTGGTTTTATGCCTATCGATCCCAAATTCCTTGTAATAATTCTCAAACTCCATTGACGTAAATTCACCACCATTATCTGTTCTTAAACATTTAATTGATCTACCAGTGCTCTTTTCCTCTAAATCTCTAAGCTGCTTGAAACCTATAAATACATCAGCCTTACTCTTTAACATATAGATCCACACCTTCCTAGAGAAATCATTTATAAAAGTTACAAAATATGATGATCCTCCATATGAAATAGTAGGGGATGGTCCCCAAACATAAGAATGGATATAGTCTAGAATTCCTTCACTGGTGTGTCTTCCGGTTTTAAATCCCTACCTATTATGTTTTCCATAAACACAGTGCTTGCATAAATCTAAGTTTAAAGACTTTAGGCTAGGAAGTAACTTGCGATCAGTTAAAACCTTTAATCCTTGTTAGCTCGTATGACCCAACCGTTGACGCCACAGTCGAACAAAATCACTATCATTCTCAGATACTGATGTCGTGTGATCTGATTCAGTCCTCCCTTCTAAAAGAAACAGGTTACCAACATTCTTTGCTTTCATAACCAATAGAATTCCTTTGTAGACCTTCATAACTCCACCTTGAACAATAGTCTTATAACCGCCTCTGTCTAAGACTCCCAAAGAGATTAGGCTCTTCCTAAGATCAGGTACATGTCTTATATCAGTTAGTATTTTCATAGTTCCATCAAACATTTTAATTCAGATGCTACAAATTCCCACAACTTTAGATGAAATATCATTACCCATGTAAACAACTCCATCATCTATAGACTGGTAAGTAATAAACCAGTGTCTATAAAGACACATGTGGTTTGAAGCACTAGAATCTAATAGCCATTGTTGATCATGACGTGAACCAATACTAATTGATAAAGCTTCATCAACCATAACTGAACCTGTTGTTGAACCTATTTCAGTTGCATTTGCTTGCTTCGTCTCTTTTGGAGGGTCTTCTTTGGAGGCTTGTTGTTGCTTCCAACAATCCTTCTTTAGGTGTCTAGATTTTCCAAAAAACCAACACTTGAGCTTGCTCTTTCTGCCCTTTGACTTTGACAGAGAGAAATCCCTCTAACCCTGTCCTCTTTCTTTTGGTCTACCTCTGACCACCAATGCCTCAGATGTATAGGTTTCTAGATTGGATTTCTTCCTTGTTTCCTCAGACAGTAAAGATCCAAGAGTATCATCAAACTCAATGGTTTCTGCTGAACTGAAACTAATAGAGGTAACGAAATGATCCCATGACAAAGGCAAATAGCACAATAATGTAATTTCCTTATCTTCGTATTGAAATTTCACTCCCATGCTATTTAACTGGACTAGAAGACTATTGAAAGTATTTAGATGATCAAAAATTTTCATACCTTCTTTCATGTGCAAACTGTACAGTTGCCTTTTCAGAAATATCCTGTTTGTCAAGGATTTCGTCATGTACAGGCTTTCCAACTTTGACCACAAACTAGCTACTGTCTTCTCTGTAACAATGTTGAACAGTACATCGTCGGCCAAACACAGGCATATGGCACCCAGTTCTCTCACATCCATCTCATCCCAGTCTTCATCTATTATGGACGTGAGATGCTTTCCTTTCCCAAAAGTGCCTTCACCATGCCTTGTTGCATGAGAAGATCGTGCATCTTAACCTTCCAGATATCGAAATTGTTCTTGCCATTGAACTTTTCAATTTTGAACTTACCATTCTGCATCTTTTTCATTAGAGGAAACATAAAAAATGGACACCACTGTTTGTAATATCCAAGGCCCTTTCAAAAAAATATGTGAAGAAATAATCTTGTGTAGTTTTAAAAAAATTAAATACATTCACCTTTTATCAAAAAAATTTAATAAAAATTCACTCCACCTTATTCCTCCACCCTTCAACATCCTCCACCTTTACATATAATATTTTAATTCTAAAATATAATAAAACCTTTAAGACTTCCTAAGATAAATCCAAATATAAAAGTATACATTTA
>ML818578.1:103581-124348 GCA_009831015.1 Picea engelmannii | reverse complement strand
TATTTAAGGGAAAAGTAAATTAGACACATGTTTCTTGTTGACTTTTCAACACTCCCTCTCAACAAGAAAGGGATTATCCTTCACCCCAATCCTGTCTCTATGATATTCGAATTTTCTCCTGGTGAGCGCCTTCGTCAGAATGTATGCATCCTGATCTTCGGTAAGAATGTATTGAAGCAACACGATGTTCCGCTGCACATAATCTTTGAGATGATGATACCGGATATCTATATGCTTAGATCTGTCATAAAACACAAGATTAATTGAGAGTTTAATGCAACTCTGATTATCACAATAAATCACTGTCGGATCTAAATGAGAACCAAACAAACCAACCAAGATCTTTCTCATCTGGATAGCCTCACATGAAGCTTGACTCGCTTCCATGTATTTCTCTTCCACTGAACTAAGTGCCACAGATCTTTGTTTCCTGCTGTACCAAGAAACAACTGTAGATCCGATACTAAAGATCCCCCCTAATGTGCTCTTTCTGTCCATTGGGATGCCTGCACAATCTGCATGCGTGAAGCCATGCAACTTCACCTCATCCGTTTGTCTGTACCATAATCCATACTCATATGTGCCCTTTAGATATCTCAGGAGATGCTTACCCTCCTTCCAAAAGAGTTTGGTAAGCTTAACCATTGCTTGACTTAGCTGGTTAACCGCATAGCAAATGTCTGGTCTCGTGTTCACTAAATACATTAGTGAACCCACTAACCGTCGATAGACAGTAGCATCCACTACTTCTCCATAAGTAGCATCCTCTTTCCTCCAGTTTCCTGGAAGAGGAGTATCCATGGGTTTGCAACCCTCCATGTGAAACTTACCCAGTATCTCTCTTGCATACTTTCCTTGAGACACAAAAAGTTCACTATCTCACTGCCATATTTCCAGTCCAAGGAAATAATGAAGAAGGCCCAAATCCTTCATCTCGAAATCCTTTGCAAGTTCATCCTTGCATGAGTGTATCAACTGCTCATCACCAGTCAGTATTAAATCATCAACATAAAGAACAATGATTAAAAGCTTACCCTCCACCACAATTTGGTATAGGTTTGCATCCGCTTCACTTTTGGTGAAGCCTAATCTAGTGAAATAGATGTCTATCTGAGTGTACCAAGCACGGGGTGCTTGCTTCAGCCCATACAGTTCTCTCTTGAGTCTAAACACATGTGAATCTTTGTCAAAGGTATCAAAACCTTCTGGATGCTCAATGTACACTTCTTCCTCAATGATCCCATTGAGGAATGCAGTTTTTACATCCATTTGATGAATGTTCCATCCCATCTGCACTGAGAGTGCAAGGATGGATCTTATGGAAGAGTAACTTGCGATAGGTGCAAAGGTCTCATCATAATCTATCCCCTCGATCTATGAGAAGCCTTGGGCCTCAAACATGGCCTTGTATTTCTCAACACTCCCATCAACAACTTGCTTTACCTTGTAGATCCATCTCAAACCTACCACTGATTTATGAATCGGTCTTGGGACAATTTCCCATGCACTGTTTTTGACAATGGAGTCATACTCCTCTACCATAGCATCAAACCAAGTGGGGTCCTGCACTTCTTCTTGAAAGGAAGATGGTTCAGTCACAATACATTTTCTCATGAGAGCCATGTATCCAGCAAATCGATCAGGAGACTGTCTCTGTTTGTGCTGTGAAGTAGGGGCTCCTACATTATGTGCAACATCTAGTCTCAATCTATCAGCTTCCATGGTGCGCTTTCTTCCATTTCTGATGGATGGCTTTGCCTGAGTGGTTTCCTCCACTTCATGAACCTCCTCATGTGGCTGGTCCACATATCGAGACTCATCCTTGGGAACCAACAATTCCTCTTCTGCATGCAAGTCTAGCTCCCTCTCAAGCGACAACCGCATGGATTTCCCTTCATCAAATTTTATATCCTATCACATAACAGTCATACTACTGTTTGAAGAATACACACGATAATTATGGGGTGTTTCTGTGTACCCCACAAATATCCCAACTTCAGCAGTCGGTTCTAGCTTCTTCCTGGCATCCTTGGTCACATGCACATAAACAGATGAGCCAAAAATTTTAAAATGAGAAACATCAGGTTTCTTACCAGTAAAATCTTCTTCAGGTGTACTCATGCCAAGTACTCTATGAGGACAACGGTTTTGCACATAAACTACAGTATTGCATGCTTCTGCCCACAAATGCATTGGTAGGCCCTGATCATGCAACATCGCTCGTGCTGCACCCATGATCGTTCTGTTCTTTCTCTCCGTGAACCCATTTTGCTTTGGGTTATGAGTTTCTATGAGTTCTCTTCAAATTCCTTCTCTGCTGCAGAAGTATTTGAATTCATTAGAGATGTATTCTCCACCATTATTGCTCGTTAGAGCCTTCACTTGCTTCCTTGACTCTATCTCCACCAATTCTTTAAACTCACAGAACTTTGAGAATGTTTGATCCTTCTTCTGCATGAAGAATATCCAACATTTACAAGAAAAGTCATCAACACAAATAACATAATAACTATGTTTTGTTATTGAAGAAAATGAGAATGGTCCACACACGTCTGTGTGAATTCTCTTCAGGATCACCGAAGCACGGTTCTCCTGTTCATGAAAGGTGGACTTTACATACTTCCCTAGGGTGCACTGCTTGCACTGATCTAACTAACCAAGTGTTCCCCTTGGAAGTCCAGTAGATATTTGTTGCGTGATCTTCAAGGATCCATGATGAAGATGGCCCAATCGCCTGTGCCATAATTCGCCCTCATCCCGACTCACTACTTTTTCTTCATTTCCTATCATGGCATCGCAGCCATCTACCTCCAGCATGTAGAGATTCTTAACTTAAATCCCTATCTTCTTGACTTGACCCGTTTCTTTATGTCACAGGTAGGCTTTTCCACTGCTAAAAAAAACATCATAGCCTATGTCCTCCAACATTGCAACTGAGACCAATTTTTTCTTCAGACCTGGAACATGCATAAAATTTTTCAATTGAAATGGTTTACCTGAATCCCTCTGAAAGGTAATGGTACCAATACCAGTTTCACTATATAGTCCATCATCACCCATCTCTATATGCATTCTGATATCTTTCTCCTCCAAGTCAATGAAAGACTCTTTATCTCCCGTCATGTGGAAGGAAGAGCCACTATCCAAATACCACACCGATCCTGATGCACTTGAAGCCATGCATGCGATCAAAGTGAAGTCAAGTTCAAATTGCAAGACAAGAGCCTCACCAGTTTCAGCTCCAACAACCGTCTTGTTCTTCCTCTTCTATGGACAGTTAGTAGCGAGATACCCATGTTCGTGACAGTGAAAACACTTCACTTTGGACAAATCCAACTTCTTGACTATAGACTCAGATTTTGAATGGAATTTCTTCCCTTTCCCTTTCCTTTCCTTGGAAGTCAAAGAACAATCCTCTTCATCATCACGCTTTGATGAAGATCAATCTCTGGTGTTCCGCCTGAACTCCTCTTGCACTAGATCTAACCATAATCGTTCCCAATCCAGCAATTTTTCCCTTCCATTGACAGAGTCTTGATAACTGTGCCAACTCTTGGGAAGTCTTAGGAGAGCCAAGCTCACCAAATCATCAACAACGACTTTTATTCCCACACTTCCAAGCTCATCCTGACATTGGACAAACTTCGTGAGATATTTTGGAATGGTGTCGCCCTTCTCCATCTTGATCTTCCTGAGTTTATCTTTGAGCACCAATTTCCTATGGTCGCTACTGTTTTGGAACAGATCCGTCAAAACCTTCCACATTGCATGTGGTGTGGTTTTCCCATGGAGACTTGAGACAATGTGGTCTCGTACTCCCTCCAATAGAATCCTCCTCACCTTTGCCACTTTTTTTTTCCATGCATCAAGATTTGCAGTGTCTGTCAAATCCGGCTTAGGAACATCTTTGTCAATGTAATCCTTCAAGCCATTGTCTTCGAGTACTGCTTCCATCCTATCCTTACAAGAAATGTAGTTCGAGCTGCCCTCGAGTGGATACTCCAACCTCAAGACATTGAAAGACATTTCGATCTTGAACCAACTGTTGCACCAAAAAAATCCTGCAAATTCGAATGTTATCCAACCACTAAACTCAACTGTTGTAATCCCTCTTCCCCTGGGAGGTTCGCACCCCACCTGTGAGTAGCCTAAGGGAAGTTTGCACCCTACGTGTGTATAGCCTGCGAACTTGACTGGGAGGTTCACACTCTAATGCACTGTGGGGTGAGGGAGGTTTGCACCTCTCCCTTGAGCAGCCTGCGAGAATGCACAGGGAAGTTCACACCTCTCCTTTGAGTAGGGTGCGAGAATTTCTGCTTTGAGAAATGTGCATAGTCTACAGTACTAAAGTTCGCACCCTGCTAAAGATGGGACCTGCGAAAATAAAACAATTTTTGCACCTCACTTCCGTAGCTCCGTGGCTCTGATACCATGTAGAAATTTCAATCCAAATTAAGTACTTCCTACAATTCTCCTGATCTAACAATTATATGCCACTATAAAATACAAAATGTCTTCTACTATTATTCTTGCATAAAATTAAACCAAGCTCACAAAGTGAAATATCATTAAAACATAACACAAAAGTTTTACCGGGAAAGCGTAAACCTAAAAACCCCACTATCATATATTATGTATATCATGGACCATGAAACAATCTCATACAAAAATCTAATCCATGAGATCGCATTACAATACAATAGTCTCACACTGTCATACATAAATCAACAAATACATGTGCCAATTTCTGTGTCCAGACAACTTGCCTCCTCTACACAATCCCTACAATTAGAATTCTCACAATTCAAATTGCCTAGTTTGCACATGCTCATAAGCATATCCACTGCATGTGTGATCAAATCACAACTGATAGAGAAACTGTCCCTTTCACCTATTATCTCAATTGGGTCTCCAATGGATCTGACATGCAGGTAGTTAACCATGGTGAATCTTCAGTTGCATGTGAGTTCATTGATTGTGAATTAATGAATAATTAATTCACTGAACTCTCACTAGTGCAAGTTTAGTTACAACTAGTACAACTGAGATTAACTCACTTAACTACACTTATAGTTCTGTTACAACTCCAAATCACTCAGTTATAAATGAGATAATAGATTAATATTTATTGTCCAATTTATTTAAGGGAAAAGTAAATTAGACACATGTTTCTTGTTGACTTTTCAACAAGTTCATCATCGTTATTACTTAAAGAAACTGAAGAAACGAAATCATCATACCTTCTTGGAGGAACTCTGACCCATGTAGACCTCCTTAGAGAAGTGTTGGGTTCATCCACAAACTATGAATGCCATCATCATCCACGTTTTCTTCTGTAGGGACTTCTTCATGAACATCTTCAAAAACTTGTTCATGTTTACTTTCATCTGTATTTGAACTAGTTTCAAACCAAATCTGTTGATACTTAGGTACTTCTTGTTGTTTCATTTGAACATCTACATTTGATTTGATGAGAGATGATTCATAAAATATTACATCTCTATTAATGGTGATCTTGTGGGCAGTAGGATCCCACAACATGTACCCCTTAATACCATCACCATATCCAACAAAGATAAGCCTTTTTGATTTTGGATCTAATTTAGAACACTGATGTTTGAGAATTAGAGCATAGGCATCACAACGAAAAACTTTAATATTAGAATAATTACAAGGGTGACCTGTCCATGCCTCCTCAGGAATTTTGCATTCTATTGCTATTGATGGTGATCGATTCACCAGATAACAAGCTGTAGTTACTGATTCTGCCCATAGTTCCTGCTACAAATTGGCGTTAATAAGTATACTCCTTGCTCTCTCTAGAAGAGTCCTATTCATGTGTTCAACAACTCCATTTCGCTGAGGAGTATAGGCAGTGGTTTTATGCCTATCGATCCCAAATTCCTTGCAATAATTCTCAAACTCCATTGACGTAAATTCCCCACCATTATCTGCTCTTAAAAACATAATGGATCTACCAGTGCTCTTTTCCACTAAAGCTCTAAATTGCTTGAAAACTGTAAATACATCAGCCTTACTCTTTAACATATAGATCCACACCTTCCCAGAGAAATCATCTATAAAAGTTACAAAATATGATGATCCTCCATATGAAATAGTAAGGGATGGTCCCCAAACATCAGAATGGATATAGTCTAGGATTCTTTCACTAGTGTGTCTTTCGGTTTTAAATCTCTGCCTATTCTGTTTTCCATAAACACAGTGCTTCCAAAAATCTAACTTTAAATAATTTAGGCTAGGAAGTAACTTGCGATCAGTTAATACCTTTAATCCTTGTTTGTTGATATGACCCAACCATTGATAGCACAGTCGAACAAAATCACTGTCGTTCTTAGATACCGCTGTCACATGATCTGATTCAGTCCTCCCTTCTAACAAAAAGAGGTTACCAACGTTATTTTCTTTCATAACCAGTAGAATTCCTTTGTATACCTTCATAACTCCACCTTGAACAATAGTCTTATAACGTCCTCTATCTAAGACTCCCAAAGAGATTAGGCTCTTCCTAAGATCAGGTACATGTATTACATCAGTTAGTATTTTAACAGTTCCATCAAACATTTTAATTTGGATGCTACCAATTTCCACAACTTTAGATGAAATATCATTAGCCATGTAAACAAATCCATCATCTATAGACTGGTAAGTAATAAACTAGTCTCTATGAAGACACATGTGGTTTGAAGCACTAGAATCTAATAGCCATTGTGGATCATGATGTAAACCAATACTAATTGATAAAACTTCATCAACTATACCTGAACCTATTGCTAAACCTGTTTCAGTTGCATTTGCTTCCTTCGTCTCTTTTGGAGGGTCTTCTTTGGAGGCTTGTTGTCGCTTCCAACAGTCCTTCTTCAGGTGTCCAAATTTTCCACAAAACCAGCACTTGATCTTGCTCTTTCTTCCCTTCAAATTTGACCGAGAGAAATCCCTCTGACCCTGTCCTCTTTCTTTTGGTCTGCCTCTTACCACCAATGCCTCGGATGTAGAGGTTTCTATGTTGAATTTCTTCCTTGTTTCCTCAGACAGTAAAGGTCCAAAAATATCATCAAACTCAATAGTTTCTGCTGAATTGAAACTAATAGAGGTAATGGAATGATCCCATGACACAGGAAAATAACACAATAATGTAATTGCCTTATCTTCAGATTCAAATTTCACTCCTATGCTATCCAACTGGACTAGAAGAGTATTGAAAGTATTTAGATGATCAACAATTTTCGTACCTTCCTTCATGCACAAACTATACAATTGCCTTTTCAGAAAGATCTTGTTTGTCAAGGAATTCGTCATGTATAGGCTTTCCATATTTGACCACAAACCAACTGATGTCTTCTCTGTAACAATGTTGAACAATACATGGTTGGCCAAACACAGGCGTATGACACTCAGTGCTCTCGCATCCATCTCATCCCAGTCTTCGCCTGTTATGGATGCAAGCCGCTTTTCTTTTCCCAAAAGCGCCTTCACCACGCCTTGTTGCACGAGCAGATCGTGCATCTTAACCTTCCAGATCTTGAAATTGTTCTTTCCATTGAAATTTTCAATTTCGAACTTAGCACTTTGCATCTTTTTCATTAGAGGAAACATGAAAAAAAACACCATTGTTTGTAATATCCAAGGCCCTTTCAAAAAAATATGTGAAGAAATAATCTTGTGTAGTTTTAAAAAAATTAAATACATTCACCTTTTATTAAAAAAATTTAATAAAAATTCACTCCACCTTACTCCTCCACCCTTCAACATCCTCCACCTTTACATATTATATTTTAATTCTAAAATATAATAAAACCTTTAACACTTCCTAATATAAATCCAAATATAAAAGTATGCATTTAACATCCTCCAATATTTATGTAAAAGTATACATTTAATTTTTGAAATTCATACGAATCTTTTGATAAAGGGGGTCAATGCTCGTTTGGAGTAAATAGACATGCGCTGAACCAAAAAAAAGAACTAAGCGTAAGTCCACTACCAAGGCCAACGCTCCTTTTTGTAGGTAAGGTGAGCGTTGGCTCCCTCTAGACGCTCCCTCTAAGATCCCAACCTATTTTTGATCAGCGCTACCCTAGACCTATTGTCCAACGCCGACGCTCCCTTCTCAACGGTAGCCAAGCACCGATGCCAAAAAACAAAGATCCCTTCTTGAGAGAGCCTCTTCCAACACAAAGAAACCCTCCAACACAACGATTTCAATGCGACCTCTTCCAGCGATCGACTTCTTCCAGTCTACGGCCTCCTCAGCTCTGATACCACTTGTCACAATTTTCAAATGCGAAAACACAAATTAACATAAGACAATCAATAAGAATGCATACAAGAAACACAACAATTTACGTGGTTCACCCAAACGTTGGGATACGTCCACCAAGCATAGGTATTGGTTGTCTTATTATTCAGATCATGGAGATTACAACAGCTCACTCACACCTTTCACCAGTCCATATTTGCCTCTACTGACTTACATAATTTATATACAATTACATGGAAAACTGATTATAGGATGTGCTCACAACAAATTCCAACTTGGGATAAATAGTTACAACCAACGCTGAATTTTTTTATTTGAAATCCTAATCATGGGAAATTTGTTGTCACCATTTCCAACAATCTCCACCTTGACAACAATTAACCTGATACCTTGATCCTTCTTTTGTTCATCACCTTTTCTACAAGCAAGGAGAAGCCAAACACCATCGTAGCTTCTCTAACAATATTGGTTTTGTGAACATGTCTACACAGTTCTCTTTTGTATGTACTTTCTCAAGAGAGACTCCACCTTCATCGATGACCTGACTTACAAAATGGTACTTGATAGGTATATGTTTTATTTTATTGTGATAGGCTGGATTCTTAGCCAAGTGAATAACACTCTGACTGTCATGAAGTAACTTTACTTTGTCCTGCATCCTTCAAAACACACCAAACAAACCTTTCAACCAAACTGCCTCTTTGCAAGCATGTGAAGCAACTACATATTCTTCATATGTAGTGGATAAAGATAGAATGTTTTGTAGCTTTGACACCCAACTAATAGCTCCACCTACAAGAGTAAATACATACCCTAAAGTCGGCCTTCTCTTGTCCAAATCACCTGCAAAATCAGAATCAACATATCCACAGACTAACTCACGACCACTGTTATAGGTGATACAGTAATCACTTGTGCCCCTCAGATATCGAAGCACCCATTTCATTGCTTCCCAATGCTCTTTACCTAAATTTTCCATAAACCTGCTGACAACCCCAACTTCATGTGAAATGTCTGGCCTTGTACTAACCATCACATACATTAGACTTCCTACTGCATTAACATATGGTTTTCGAGACATATATTCCTTTTCTTCTTTCGTACTGGGACATAAAATTGAAGAAAGCTTAAAATTGGAAGCCAAAGGGACCGAAACTGGAATCACATCATTCATACCAAACCTCAAAAGTATCTTCTCAACATACTTCTATTTTGACAACCAAATCTTATCATTCCTCCTATCTCTGAATATCTCCATGTCCAAAACCTGTCCATACCTCCTTAGGAATTTTGCATTCTATTGTTGTTGATGGTGATCGATTCACCAGATAACAAATTGTAGTTACTGCTTCTGCCCATATTTCCTACTGCAAATTGGCATTACTAGGCATACTCCTTGCTGTCTTTAGAAGAGTCTTGTTCATCCGTTCAACAACTCCATTTTGCTGAGGAGTATAGATAGTGGTTTTATGCCTATAGATCCCAAATTCCTTGCAATAATTCTCAAACTCCATTGACGTAAATTCACCACCATTATCTGTTCTTAAACCTTTAATGGATCTACCAGTTATCTTTTCTACTAAAGTTCTAAACTGCTTGAAAACTGTAAATACATCAGCGTTACTCTTTAACATATAGATCCACACCTTCCTAGAGAAATCATCTATAAAAGTTACAAATATGATGATCCTCCATATGAAATGGTAGGGGATGGTCCCCAAACATCAGAATGGATATAGTCTAGGATTCCTTCATTGGTGTTTCTTCTGGTTTTAAATCTCTGCCTATTCTGATTTCCATAAACACAGTGCTTGCAGAAATCTAACTTTAAAGACGTTAGGCTAGGAAGTAACTTGCGATCAATTAATACCTTTAATCCTTGTTCGCTCATATGTCCCAACCGTTGATGCCACAGTCGAACAAAATCACTGTCGTTCTCAGATACCGCTGTCGCATGATCTGATTCAGTCCTCGCTTCTAACAAAAACAAGTTACCAACGTTCCTTGCTTTCATAACCGGTAGAATTACTTTGTAGACCTTCATAACTCCACCTTGAAAAATAGTCTTATAACCTCCTCTATATAAGACTCCCATAGAGATTAGGTTCTTCCTAAGATCAGGTACATGTCTTACATCAGTTAGTATTTTAATAGTTCCATCAAACATTTTAATTCAGATGCTACCAATTCCCAGAACATTAGATGAAATATCATTACCCATGTAAACAACTCCATCATCTATAGATTGGTAAGTAATAAACCAGTGTGTATGAAGACACATGTGGTTTGAAGCACCAGAATCTAACAGTCATTGTTGATCATGACGTGAACCAATACTAATTGATAAAACTTCATCAACTATACCTGAACCTGTTGCTGAACCTATTTCTGTTGCATTTGCTTCCTTTGTCTCTTTTGGAGGGTCTTCTTTAGAGGCTTGTTGTCGCTTCCAATAGTCCTTCTTCAGGTGTCCATATTTTCCACAAAACCAACACTTGAGCTTTCTCTTTTTTCCCTTCGACTTTGATCAAGAGAAATCCCTCTGACCTTGTCCTCTTTATTTTGGTCTTCCTCTGACCACCAATGCCTCAGATGTAGAGGTTTCTAGATTGGATTTCTTCCTTGTTTCCTCAGACAGTAAAGCTCCAACAGTATCATCAAACTCAATAGTTTCTGCTGAACTGAAACTAATAGAGGTAACAAAATGATCCCATGACGCAGGCTAAGAACACAATAATGTAATTGCCTTATCTTTGGATTCAAATTTCACTCCCATGCTATCCAACTAGACTAGAAGAGTATTGAAAGTATTTAGATGATCAACAATTTTCATACCTTCCTTCATGCGCAAACTTTATAATTTCCTTTTCAGAAAGATCTTGTTTGTCAAGGATTTCGTCATGTACAGGCTTTCCATCTTTGACCACAAACCGATTGGTGTATTCTATGTAACAATGTTTAACAGTACATCATCGGCCAACCATAGGTGTATGACACTCAGTTCTCTCGCATCCATATCATCCCAGTCTTCGTCTCTTATGGACATGATCTGCTTTGCTTTTCGCAAAAGTTCCTTCACCACGCCTTGTTGCACGAGCAGATCATGCATCTTAACCTTCCAGATCTTGAAATTGTCCTTTCCATTGAACTTTTCAATTTTGAACTTAGCACTCGACATATTTTCCATTAGAGGAAACATAAAAGACAAAAACCATTGTTTAATATCCAAGGCCCTTTCAAAAAAATATGTGAAGAAATAATCTTGTGTAGTTTTAAAAAAATTAAATACATTCACCTTTTATTAAAAAAATTTAATAAAAATTCACTCCACCTTATTCCTCCACCCTTCAACATCCTCCACCTTTACATATTATATTTTAATTCTAAAATATAATAAAAACTTTAACACTTCCTAATATAAATCCAAATATAAAAGTATACATTTAACATCCTCGAATCTTTATGTAAAAGTATACATTTAATTTTTGAAATTCAAACAAATCTTTTGATAAAGGGGGTCAGCGCTCCTTTGGAGTAAATAGATGTGCGCTGAACCAAAAAAAGAACAGAGCGTAAGTCCACTACCACGAACGACACTCCCTTTGGTAGGTAAGGTGAGCGTTTGCTCCTTTTCGACACTCCCTCTAAGATCCCAGCCTATTTTTGATCAGTGCTACCCTAGACCTATTGTCCAACGCCAATGCTCCCTTCGCAATGGTAGCCAAGCGCCGATGCCAAAAAACAACACTCCCTTCTTTTGGTTGCATCGTCCAACACAAAGCAACCCTCCAACACAATGATTTCAACGTGGCCTCTTCCAGCGAGCGGCTTCTTCCAGTCTGCAGCCTCCTCATCTCTGATACCACTTACTATAATTTGCAAGTGCAGAAACAAAAATTAACATAAGAGAATCAATAATAATGCAGACAAGAAACACAACAATTTACGTGTTTCACCCAAACATTGTCCTATGTTAACCAAGCATAGGTATCGGTTTTCTTATTATTCAGATCATGGAGATTACAACAGCTCACTCACACCTTTCACCACTCCATATTTGCCTCTACGGACTTACATAATTTACATACAATTACATGGAAAACTTATTATAGGATACACTCACAACAAATTCTAACTTGGGCTGAATAGTTACAACCAACACTGAATTTTTGGATCTGAAATCCTAATCATGGGAAATTTGTTGTCACCATTTCCAACAATCTCCACCTTGACAACAATTAACCTGATACATTGCTCTGGATTTTTTTCATTAACTTTTCTACAAGCCAATAGGAGCCATACACCATCGTAGATTCTCTAATAGGATTGGTTTTGTGAACATGTCTACACAGTTCTCCTTTGTATGTACTTTCTTAAGAGAGACTCCACCTTCATCGATGACCTGTCTTACAAAATGGTACTTGATATCTATTTATGTTTTGTTTTACTGTGATAGGCTGGATTCTTAGCCAAGTGCATAACACTCTGACTATCACAAAGCAACTTTACTTTGTCCTACATCCTTCCAAACTCACCAACAAAACCTCTCAACCAAACTACCTCTTTGCAAGCATGTGAAGCAGCTACATATTCTGCTTCTGTAGTGGATAAAGAAACAATGTTCTGTAGCTTTGAAATCCAACTAATAGCTCCACCTGCAAGAGTAAAGACATACCCTGAAGTTGACCTTCTCTTGTCCAAATGACCTGCAAAATCAGAATCAACATACCCACAGACTAGCTCATGACCACTGTTATAGGTGATATAGTAATCACTTATGCCCCTCAGATACTAAAGCACCCATTTCACTGCTTCCCAATACTCTTTACCTAGATTTTCCATCAACCTGCTGACAACCCCAACTGCATGTGAAATGTCTAGCCTTGTACTAACCATCACATACATTAGAATTCCTTCTACATTAACATATGGTATTCGAGACATATATTCCTTTTATTCTTTTGTACTATTACATAAAACTGAAGAAAGCTTAAAATGTGAAGCCGAAGGTACTGAAGCTAGTTTCACATTGTTCATACCAAACCTCAAATGTCTCTTCCCAACATAATACTGTTGTGACAACCAAAGCTTACCATTCCTCATGTCTCTAAATATCTCCATGCCCAAAATCTGCCTTGCTGCTCCTAGATCTTTCATATCAAATGTCCTAGCCATATGAGCCTTCAACCTATTGATCTTAGTTATTCTTTTGCTTGCTAAAAGCATATCATCAACATACAATACTAAGATAATGAATATGCCATTATTAAATTTCTTAAAGTAGACACAATGATCATACTCATTCCTTGTATAATTCTGGCTCACCATGAAAGAGTCAAATTTATTGTACCATTGTCTGGGTGACTGCCTCAGACCATAGAATGATTTCTTGAGCCTGCAAACAAATTTCTTGCTGCGATTCTGAATGAACCCTTCTAGTTGTTCCATGTAAATTTCCTCATCCAAATCTCCATGTAAGAAATCAGTTTTAACATCTAGTTGCTCCAACTCCAAATCAAGAAATGCAACTAATGCTAACACAATTCGAATTGAAACAATATTTACAACTGGTGAACAAATCTCATGAAAGTCAATACCTTATTTCTGAGAATACCCTTTCACAACCAGCCTTGCCTTGTATCTTTCCACCTTATCATCAACACCCTTCTTCATCTTGTAGACCCACTTGCATCCTACAATTTTCCTGTCTCTTGGAAGCTCTACAAGGTCCCATGTAGCATTCTTCTCTAATGATTTCATTTCATATTTCATCACATCTTTCCATTTATCACTATTTGAACCCTTCACAACTTCCTGATAGCACGAAGGTTCATCATCATTAGTACTTAAAGAAACTGAAGAAATGAAATGATCATACCTTCTTGGAGGAGCTTTGACCCCTGTAGACCTCCTTAGGGAAGTTTGTGGTTCATCCACAATCTGTTGAATGTCATCATCATCCACGTTTTCTTCTGCAGGAATTCTTCATGAACATATTAAAAAACTTGCTCATTTTTACTTTCATCTGTATTTGAACTGATTTCAAACTCAATCTGTTGATACTTAGGTACTTCTTGTTGTTTCATTTGAACATCTACATTTGATTTGATTAGAGATGATTCATTAAATATTACATCTCTGTTAATGGTGATCTTGTGGGCAGTAGGATCCCACAACCTGTACCCCTTAATATTATCACCATATCCAACAAAGATAAGCCTTTTTGATTTTGGATCTAATTTAGAATGCTGATGTTTCAGAATTAGAGCATAGGCATCACAACCCAAAACGTTAAGATTGGAATAATTACAAGGGTGACCTGTCCATACCTCCTTAGGAATTTTGCATTATATTGGTGTTGATGGTGATTGATTCACTAGACAACAAGATGTAGTTACTTCTTCTGCCCATAGTTTCTACTGCAAATTGGCGTTACTAAGCATACTCCTTGCTCTCTCTAGAAGAGTCATGTTCATGCGTTCAACAACTCCATTTTGCTGAGGAGTATAGGCAATGGTTTTATGCCTATCGATCCCAAATTCATTTCAATAATTCTCAAACTCCATTGACGTAAATTCATCACCATTATTTGTTCTTAAACATTTAATGGATCTACCAGTGCTATTTTCCACTAAAGCTCTAAATTGCTTGAAAACTGTAAATACATCAGCCTTACTCTTTAACATATAGATCCACATCTTCCTAGATAAATAATCTATAAAAGTTACAAAATATGATGATCCTCCATATGAAATAGTAGGGGATGGTCCCCAAACATCAGAATGGATATAGTCTAGGATTCCTTTACAGATGTGTCTTCCGGTTTTAAATCTCTGCCTATTATGTTTTCCATAAACATAGTGTTTGCAGAAATCTAACTTTAAGGACTTTAGGCTAGGAAGTAACTTGCGATTAGTTAATACATTTAATCCTTGTTCGCTCATATGACCCAACCGTTGATGCCACAGTCGAAGAAAATCACTTTCGTTTCTCAGATATCGCTATCACATGATCTGATTCAGTCCTCCCTTCTAACAGAAATAGGTTAACAATGTGCTTTGCTTTAATAACCAGTATAATTCCTTTGTAGACCTTCATAAATCCACCTTGAACAATAGTCTTATAACCTCCTCTGTCTAAGACTCCCAAAGATATTATGTTCTTCCTAAGATTAGGTACATGTATTACATCAGTTAGTATTTTAACAGTTCCATCAAACATTTTAATTCAGATGCTACCAATTCCCACAACTTTAGATGAAATATCATTACCCATGTAAAGAACTCCATCATCTAGAGAATGGCAAGTAATAAACCAGTGTCTATGAAGACACATGTGGTTTGAAGCACCAGAATCTAATAGCCTTTGTTGATCATCAAATTCAATAGTTTCTACTGAACTGAAACTAATAGAGGTAACAAAATTATCCCATGACGCAGGCAAAGAACACAATAATGTAATTGCCTTATCTTCAGATTCAAATTTCACTCCCATGCTATCCAACTAGACTAGAAGAGTATTGAAAGTATTTAGATGATCAACAATTTTCATACTTTCCTTCATGCACAAACTGTACAATTGCCTTTTAAGAAAGATCCTGTTTGTCAGGGATTTCGTCATGTACAGGCTTTCCATCTTTGACCACAAACCAAATATAGTCTTCTCTGTAACAATGTTGAACAATAAATCATTGGCCAAACACAGGCATATGGCACTTAGTGCTCTCGCATCCATCTCATACCAGTCTTCGTCTGTTATGGACGCGAGATGCTTTTCCTTTCCCAAAAGCGCCTTCACCACGCCTTGTTCCACAAGCAGATCATGCATCTTAACCTTCCAGATCTTGAAATTGTTCTTGCCATTGAACTTTTCAATTTCAAACTTATCACTTTGCATCTTTTCATTAGAGGAAACATGAAAAACAAACACCACTGTTTGTAATATCCAAGGCCCTTTCAAAAAAATATGTGAAGAAATATTCTTGTGTAGTTTAAAAAAATTAAATACATTCACCTTTTATTAAAAAAATTTAATAAAACTTCAGTCCACCCTTCAACATCGTCCACCTTTACATATTATATTTTAATTTTAAAATATAATAAAACCTTCAACACTTCCTAATATAAATCCAAATATAAAATTATACATTTAACATCCTCCAATCTTTATGTAAAAGTATACATTTAATTTTTGAAATTCATACGAATCTTTTGATAAAGGGGGTCAGCGCTCCTTTGGAGTAAATAGATGTGCGTTGAACCAAAAAAAAGAACGGAGCGTAAGTCCAATACCATGGCCGACACTCTATTTGGTAGGTAAGGTTAGCGTTGGCTCCCTCTCGATGCTCCCTCTAAGATCCCAGCCTATTTTTGATTAGCGCTACCCTAGACCTGTTGTCCAGCGCTGATGCCTTCACCACACCTTCTTGCACGAGTAGATCATGCATCTTAACCTTCCAAATCTTGAAATTTTTCTTACCATTGAACTTTTCAATTTCGAACTTAGCACTCTGCATAGGTATCGAACTTAGCAATTTATGTGGTTCACCCAAACATTGGGATACGTCACAAAGTCGTTATTTACCTCTCCTGCTTTTGTTCATCACCTTTTTTGCAAGCCAAGAGAAGCCAAATACCATCGTATATTCTCTAATAGTACTGGTGTTGTGAACATGTCTGCGCAGTTCTCCTTTGTATGTACTTTCTCAATAGAGACTCCACCTTCACTGATGACCTATCTTACAAAATGGTACTTGATAGGTATATGTTTTGTTTTACTGTGATAGGCTAGATTCTTAGCCAAGTGAATAGCACTCTCACTTTCACAAAGTAACTTTACTTTGTCCTGCATCCTTCCAAACTCACCAAACAAACCTTTCAACCAAACTGCCTCTTTGCAAGCATGTGAAGCAACTACATATTCTACTTCTGTAGTGGATAAAGAAACAATTTTCTATAGCTTTGACATCCAATTAATAGCTCCACCTACAAGAGTAAAGACATACCCTAAAGTCGACCTTCTCTTGTCCAAATGACCTGCAAAATCAGAATCAACATATCCACAGACTAACTCACAACCACTGTTATAGGTGATACAGTAATCACTTGTGCCCCTTAGATACCGAAGTACCCATTTCACTATTGCCCAACGCCCTTTACCTGGATTTTCCATAAACCTCCTAACAACCCCAACTGCATGTGAAATGTCTGGTGTCGTACTAACCATCACATACATTATACTTCCTACTACATTAGTATATGGTATTCGAGACATATATTCCTTTTCTTCTTTTGTACTAGAACATAAACTTGAAGAAAGATTAAAATGCGAAGCCAAAGGGACTGAAACTGGTTTCACATCATTCATACCGAACCTCAAAAGTATCTTCCCAACATACTTCTATTGTGACAACCAAAGCTTACCATTCCTCCTGTCTCTAAATATCTCCATGCCCAAAATCTGCCTTGTTGCTCCTGTCCTCTTTCTTTTGGTCTGCCTTTGACCACCAATGCCTCAGATGTAGAGGTTCTAGATTGGATTTCTTCCTTGTTTCCTCAGACAGTAAAGCTCCAACAGTATCATCAAACTCAATAGTTTCTGTTTAATTGAAACTAATAGAGGTAACAAAATGATCCCATGACGCAGACAAAGAACACAATAATGTAATTGCCTTATCTTCGGAGTCAAATTTCACTCCCATGCTATCCAACTGGACTAGAAGAGTATTGAAAGTATTTAGATGATCAACATTTTTCATACATTCCTTCATGCGCAAACTATACAATTGACTTTTCAGAAAGATCCTGTTTGTCAAGGATTTCGTCATGTACAGGATTTCTAGCTTTGACTACAAACCAACTGTTGTCTTCTCTGTAACAATGTTGAACAACACATCATCAACCAAACACAAGCGTATGGCACTAGGATCTCTTGCATCCATCTCATCCTCGTCTTCGTCTGTTATGGACGCGAGCTGCTTTGCTTTTCCCAAAGCACCTTCACCACGTCTTGTTGCACGAGTAGATCGTGCATCTTAACCTTCCAGATCTTGAAATTGTTCTTGACATTGAACTTTCCAATTTCGAACTTAGCACTCTGCATCTTTTTCATTAGAGGAATCATAAAAAAAAAAACACCATTGTTTGTAATATCCAAGGCCCTTTCAAAAAAATATGTGATGAAATAATCTTGTGTAGTTTTAAAAAAGTTAAATACATTCACCTTTTATTAAAAAAATTTAATAAAAATTCACTCCACCTTATTCCTCCACCCTTCAACATCCTCCACCTTTACATGTTATATTTTAATTCTAAAATATGATAAAACCTTTAACACTTCCTAATATAAATCCAAATATAAAAGTATACATTTAATTTTTGAATATCATACGAAGCTTTTGATAAAGGGGGTCAACACTCCTTTGGAGTAAATAGATGTGCGTTGAACAAAAAAAAAGAACGGAGTGTAAGTCCACTACCACGGTCGGTGCTCCCTTTGGTAGGTAAGGTGAGTGTTGGCTCCCTCTCGGCGCTCCCTCTAAGATACCCTCCTATTTTTTATCAGTGCTACCCTAGACCTGTTGTCCAACACCGACGATCCCTTCTTAATGGTATCCAAGCACCGACGCCAAAAACCAACACTCCCTTCTTGCGAGAGCCTCTTGCAACACAAAGAAACCCTCCAACACAACGATTTCAACACAGCCTCTTCCAACGAGCGGCTTCTTCTAGTCTGCGGCCTCCTTAGCTCTGATACCACTTGTTATAATTTGAAAATGCGGAAAGACAAACTAACATAAGACAATCAATAAGAATGCAGACAAGAAACACAACAATTTATGTGGTTCACCCAAACGTTGGGATACGTCCACCAAACATAGGTATCAGTTGTCTTATTATTCAGATCATGGAGATTATAGCAGCTCACAAACACCTTTCACCACTCCATATTTGCCTCTACGGACTTACATAATTTATATACAATTACATGGAAAACTGATTATAGGATGCGCTCACAACAAACTCTAACTTGGGCTGAATAGTTACAACCAACACTGAATTTTTGGATCTGAAATCCTAATCATGGGAAATTTGTTGTCACTGTTTCCAACAATCTCCACCTTGACAACAATTAACCTGATACCTTGCTCCTTCTTTTGTTCACCACCTTTTCTGCAAGCCAAGAGAAGCCAAACACCATCGTAGCTTCTCTAACAGTATTGGTTTTGTGATCATGTCTGCACAGTTCTCCTTTGTATGTACTTTCTCAAGAGAGACTCCACCTTCATCGATGACCTGTCTTACAAAATGGTACTTGATAGGCATATGTTTTGTTTTACTATGATAGGATGGATTCTTAGCCAAGTGAATAACACTCTGACTATCACAAAGTAACTTTACTTTGTCCTCCATCCTTTCAAACTCACCAAACAAATCTTTCAACCAAATTGCCTCTTTGCAAGCATGTGAAGCAACTACATATTCTTCTTATGTAGTGGATAAAGCAACAATGTTCTGTAGCTTTGACATCCAACTAATAGCTCCACCTGCAAGGGTAAATAAATACCCTGAAGTTGACCTTCTCTTGTCCAAATGACCTGCAAAATTAGAATCAACATATCCACAGACTAACTCACGACCATTGTTATAGCTGCTATAGTAATCACTTCTGCCCCTTAGATACTAAAGCATCCATTTCACTGCTGCCCAACGAAATTTACGTGGATTTTCCATAAACCTATTGACAACCCCAACTGCATGTGAAAATTCTGGCCTTGTAATAACCATCGCATACATTAGACTTCCTACTGCATTAGCATATCGTATTCGAAACATATATTCCTTTTCTTCTTTTGTACTAGGACATAAAATTGAAGAAAGATTAAAATGGGAAGCCTGTTGGCAAATATTGAACAAGCAACGAATGTGTATTGATGGTTGTTGTCATTGATGGCAACAACGGAGTTGGCGTGCAGAAGAGAAGGAAGACAAAGATCCACAACCACAGGATCTCATTCAAATTACCCGAAAGAACGAGGGCCGTCAGATCAGACAGAAGCTGCGAGGGAGATATTCCATCGGGAAAAACCAAGGTGAAATCCTGATTGAATCTGGACCGTCAAATCCAGAAAGGATCAGGACCGTTGATCACTGCTCTGTACGGATCGGGGTTCGGGACTTTGAAATGTCCAAATCACTCGTCAACGAAAACCCCGAAATCGCGATACGCGATTTCGCGATTTGATCGCAGCCGTTAAATTAAGCAGGGATATGGACCGGTCATTTGTATGGACGCGTGGCAGCCAGGAGGCTACATCGGAGATTCAGGGATCGGGATTTCATAATGAAAGAACACAATGCAACGAAAACCCCGATTTCGCGATATGCGAAAACCCGACTGAATCTGAACCGTCAGATCAACATGTGATCTGAACCGTTGATCCAACTCACGACAGCAGACCACGTCAGCAAAGGGACACGTGGCACAACC
>ML818578.1:82474-96399 GCA_009831015.1 Picea engelmannii | reverse complement strand
GTTAGTTTATTTTGTTGATTTACTGTTTAAAAGACATCTGATGAATGAAGAAATCCATAATAAGATCTCTGGATGCACTACTGTTTTCATAAGAATATACAACAACTGATCTCTCTAAAGTAGACTAAGATCTTTCAGTAAAAAGAAAAGTTAAAAACCGATTGATAGCTCAAATACTGATTCACCCCCCCCCCCTCTCAGTATTTTCCAACAAAGCCAAAGGGACTGAAACTGGTTTCACATCGTTCATACAAAACCTCAAAAGTATCGTCTCAACATACTTCAGTTGTGACAACCAAATATTACCATTCCTCCTGTCTCTGAATATCTCCATGCCCAAAATCTGCCTTGCTGCTCCTAGATCTTTCATATCGAACGTCCTAGCCATATGAGCCTTCAACCTGTTGTTCTCAGTTATGCTTTTTCTTGCTAAAAGTATATCATCAACATACAATACTAAGATAATGAATATGCCATTATTCAATTTCTTAAAGTAGACACAATGATCATACTCACTCCTTGTATAATTTTGGCTCACCATGAAAGAGTCAAATTTATTGTACCATTGTCTGGGCGAATACCTCAGACCATACAATGATTTCTTGAGCCTGCAAACAAATTTCTTGCTTCGATTCTGAACGAACCCTTCTGGTTGTTCCATGTAAATTTTCTTCTTCCAAATCTCCATTTAAGAAAGCAGTTTTAACATCTAGTTGCTCCAACTCCAAATCAAGAAATGCAACTAATGCTAACACAATTCAAATTGAAACAATCTTTACAACTGGTGAAAAAATCTCATGAAAGTCAATACCTTATTTCTGAGAATACCCTTTCATAACCAGCCTTGCCTTGTACCTTTCCACCTTATCGTGAACATCCTTCTTTAGCTTGTAGACCCACTTGCATCCTACAATTTTCTTGTCTATTGGAAGCTCTACAAGTTCCCATGTAGCATTCCTCTCTAATGATTTCATTTCATTTCATCCTTCATCGTTTCTTTCCATTTATCATTGTTTGAACCCTTCACATCTTCCTGATAACACGAAGGTTCATCATCATTAGTACTTAAAGAAACTGAAGAAACAAAATGATCATACCTTCTTGGAGGAACTCTGACCTGTGTAGACCTCCTTAGCGAAGTTTGTGGTTCATCAACAATCTGTTGAATGTCATCATCATCCACGTTTTCTTCTGCAGGAACTTCTTCATGAACATCTTCAGAAACGTTTTCATGTTTACTTTCATCTGTATTTGAACTCGTTTCAAACTGAATCTGTTGATACTTAGGTACTTCTTGTTGTTTCATTTGAACATCTACATTTGATTTGATGAGAGATGATTCATCAAATATTACATCTTTGTTAATGGTGATCTTGTGGGCTGTAGGATCCCACAACCTGTACCCCTTAATACCATCACAATATCCAACAAAGATAAGCCTTTTTTATTTTGGATCTAATTTAGAACGTTGATGGTTCGGAATTAGAGCATAGGCATCACAACCAAAAACTTTAAGATTAGAATAATTACAAGGGTGACCTATCCATACCTCCTCAGGAATTTTTCATTCTATTGTTGTTGATGGTGATCGATTCACCAGATAACAAGCTATAGTTACTGCTTCTGCCCATAGTTCCTGCTGCAAATTGGTGTTACTAAGCATACTCCTTGCTTTCTCTAGAAGCGTCTTGTTCATGCATTCAACAACTCCATTTTGCTAAGGAGTATAGGCAGTGGTTTTATGCCTATCGATCCCAAATTCCTTGCAATAATTCTCAAACTCCATTGACGTAAATTCATCACCATTATCTGTTCTTAAACATTTAATGGATCTACCAGTGCTCTTTTCAACTAAATCTCTAAACTGCTTGAAAACCATAAATACATCAGCCTTACTCTTTAACATATAGAACCACACCTTCCTAGAGAAATCATCTATAAAAATTACAAAATATGATGATCCTCCATATGAAATAGTAGGGGATCTTCCCCAAACATTAGAATGGATATATTCTAGGATTCCTTCACTGGTGTCTCTTCCAGTTTTAAATCTCTGCCTATTCTGTTTACCATAAACACAGTGCTTGCAAAAATCTAACTTTAAAGACTTTAGGCTAGGAAGTAACTTGCGATCAGTTAACACCTTTAATCCTTGTTCGCTCATATGACCCAATTGTTGATGCCAGTGTTGAACAAAATAACTTTCGTTCTCAGATACCGCTATCACATGATTTGATTCAGTCCTCCCTTCTAACAGAAACAGGTTACCAACGTTCTTTGCTTTCATAACTAGTAGAATTCCTTTGTAGACCTTCATAACTCCACCTTGAACAATAGTCTTATAACCTCCTCTGTCTAAGACTCCTAAAGATATTGGGTTCTTCCTAAGATCAGGTACATGTCTTACATCAGTTAGTATTTTAGCAGTTCCATCAAACATTTTAATTCAGATGCTATCAATTCCCACAACTTTAGATGAAATATCATTACCCATGTAAACAACTCCATCATCTATATACTGGTAAGTAATAAACCAGTGTCTATGAAGACACATGTGGTTTGAAGTACCAGAATATAATATCCATCGTTGATCATGATGTGAACCAATACTAATTGATAAAACTTCATCAATTATACCTGAAGCTGTTGCTGAACCTATTTCGGTTGCATTTGCTTCCTTCATCTCTTTTGGAAGGTCTTCTTTGGAGGCTTGTTGTCACTTCCAACAGTCCTTCTTCAGGTGTCCAGATTTTCCACAAAACCAACACTTGAGCTTGTTCTTTCTGCCCTTCGACTTTGACCGAGAGAAATCCCTCTGACCCCGTCTTTCTTTTGGTCTGCCTCTGACCACCAATTACTCAGATGTAGAGGTTTCTAGATTGGATTTATTCCTTATTTCCTCAGACAGTAAAGCTCCAACAATATGATCAAACTCAATAGTTTTTGCTGAACTGAAACTAATAGAGGTAACGAAATGATCCCATGATGCAGGCAAATAACACAATAATTTAATTTCCTTATCTTAGGATTCAAATTTCACTCCCATGCTATCCAAATGGACTAGAAGAGTATTGAATGTATTTAGATGATAAAAAAATTTCGTACCTCCCTTCATTCGCATGCTGTACAATTGCCTTTTCATAAAGATTCTATTTGTCAAGGATTTCTTCATGTACAGGCTTTCCATCTTTGACCACAAACCAGCTGTTGTCTTCTCTGTAACAATGTTGAACAATACATCGTCGGCCAAACACATGTGTATTGCGCTCAGTGCTCTCACATCCATATCATCCCAGTCTTCGTCTGTTATGGACGCGAGATGCTTTTCTTTTCCCAAAAGCGCCTTCACCACGGCTTGTTGCACGAGCAGATCATGCATCTTAACCTTCCAGATCTCGAAATTGTTCTTTCCATTGAACTTTTCAATTTTGAACTTAGCACTCTGCATCTTTTTCATTAGAGGAAACATAAAAAATAAACACCACTGTATAATATCCAAGGCCCTTTCAAAAAAATATGTGAATAAATAATCTTTTGTAGTTTTAAGAAAATTAAATACATTCACCTTTTATTAAAAAAATTTAATAAAAATTCACTCCACCCTTCAACATCCTCCACCTTTACATATTATATTTTAATTCTAAAATGTAATAAAACACTTAACACTTCCTAATATAAATCCAAATATAAAAGTATACATTTAACATCCTCCAATCTTTATGTAAAAGTAAACATTTAATTTTTGAAATTCATATGAAGCTTTTGATAAAGGGGGTCAACACTCCTTTGGAGTAAATAGACGTGCGTTGAACCAAAAAAAAGAACGGAGCGTAAGTCCACTACCACGGCCGACACTCCCTTTGGTAGGTAAGGTGAGCATTGGCTCCCTCTCTGTGCTCCCTCTAAGATCCCAACCTATTTTTGATCAATGCTACCCTAGACCTATTGTCCACCGCTGACGCTCCCTTCGCAATGGTAGCCAAGCACCGATGCCAAAAAACAACGCTCTCGGGAGCCTCTTCCAACACAAAGCAACCGTGCAACACAACGATTTCAACGTGGCCTCTTCCAGTGAGCGACTTCTTCCAATCTGTGGCCTCCTCAACTCTGATACCACTTGTTATAATTTGAAAATGCGAAAACACAAATTAACATAAGACAATCACTAAGAATGTAGACAAGAAACACAACAATTTACGTGGTTCACCCAAACGTTGGGCTACGCCCACCAAGCATAGGTATCGGTTGTCTTATTATTTAGAGTATGGAGATTACAACAACTCATTCACACCTTTCACCACTCCATATTTTCCTCTACGGACTTACATAATTTATATACAATTACATGGAAAACTGATTATAGGATGTTCTCACAACAAATTCTAACTTGGGCTAAATAGTTACAACCAACGGTGAATTTTTGGATCTGAAATCCTAATCATGGGAAATTTGTTGTCACCGTTTCCAACAATATCCACCTTGACAACAATTAACCTGATACCTTCCTCCTACTTTTGTTCATCATCTTTTCTGCAAGCCAAGAGAAGCCAAACACCATCGTAGCTTCTCTAATAGTGTTGGTTTTGTGAGCATGTATGCGTAGTTCTCCTTTGTATGTACTTTATCAAGAGAGACTCCACCTTCATCGACGACCTGTCTTACAAAATGGTACTTGATAGGCATATGTTTTGTTTTACTGTGATAGGCTGGATTCTTATCCAAGTGAATAACACTCTGACTGTCACAAAGTAACTTTACTTTGTCCTGCATCCTTCCAAACTTACCAAACAAACCTTTCAACGAAACTACGTCTTTTCAAGCATGTGAAGTAGCTACATATTCTGCTTCTATAGTGGATAAAGAAACAATGTTCTGTAGCTTTGATATCCAACTTATAGCTCCACCTGCAAGAGTAAAGACATACCCTGAAGTCGACCTTCTCTTGTCCAAATCACCTCCAAAATCAGAATCAACGTATCCACAGACTAAATCACATCCACTCTTATATGTGATACAGTAATCACTTGTGCCCCTCAGATACCGAAGCACCCATTTCACTGGTGCTCAATGCTCTTTACCTGGATTTTCCATAAACCTGCTGACAACCCCAACTACATGTGAAATGTTTGGCCTTGTACTAACCATCACATACATTAGAATTCCTACTCCATTAGCATATGGTAGTCGAGGCATATATTCCTTTTCTTCTTTTGCACTAGGACATAAACTTTAAGAAAGCTTAAAATGGGAAGCCAAAGGGACTGAAACTGGTTTCACATTGATCATACCAAACCTCAAAAGTATCTTCTCAACATACTTCGGTTGTGACAACCAAAGATTACCATTCCTCCTGTCTCTGAATATCTCCATGCCCAAAATCTGCCTTGCTGCTCCTAAATCTTTTATATCGAACGTCCTACTAATACCTTAATTCAACCTGTTGATCTCAGTTATGCCTTTTCTTGCTAAAATCATATCATCAACATACAATACTAAGATAATGAATATGCCATTATTCAATTTCTTAAAGTAGACACAATGATCATACTCACTCGTATAAATCTGGCTCACCATGAAACAGTCAAATTTTTTGTAGCATTGTATGGGCGACTGCCTCAGACCATACAATGATTTCTTGAGCCTGCAAACAAATTTCATGTTGTGATTCTGAACGAACCCTTCTGGCTATTCCATGTAAACTTCCTCATCCAAATCCCCATGTAAGAAAGAAGTTTTAACATCTAGTTTCTCCAACTCCAAATCAAGCAACACCACTAATGTTAACACAATTCAAATTGAATTAGTCTTTACAACTGCTGAAAAAATCTCATGAAATTCAATACCTTATTTCTGAGAATACCCTTTCGCAACTAGCCTTGCCTTGTACCTTTCCACCTTATCATCAACACCCTTCTTTAGCGTGTAGACCCACTTGCATCCTACAGTTTTCCTGTCTCTTGGAAGCTCTACAAGGTCCCATGTAGAATTCCTCTCTAATGCTTTCATTTCATCCTTCATCGCTTCTTTCCATTTATCACTATTTGAACCCTTCACAACTTCTTGATAGCACGAAGGTTCATCATCATTAGTACTTAAAGAAACTGAAGAAACAGAATCATCATACCTTCTTGGAGGAACTCTGACCCGTGTAGACCTCCTTGGGGAAGTTTGTGGTTCATCCACAATCTGTTGAATGTCATCATCATCCACGTTTTCTTCTGCATGAACTTCTACATGAACATATTAAAAAACTTGTTCATGTTTACTTTCATCTGTATTTGAACTAGTTTCAAACTGAATCTGTTGATACTTAGGTACTTCTAGTTGTTTCATTTGAACATCTTCATTTGATTTGATGAGAGATGATTCATCAAATATTACATCTCGGTTAATGGTGATCTTGTGGGAAGTAGGATCCCACAACCTGTACCCCTTAATACCATCACCATATCCAACAAAGATAAGCCTTTTTTTATTTTGGATCTAATTTTTAATGCCCATGTTTCAGAATTAGAGCATAGGCCTCACAACCAAAAACTTTAAGATTAGAATAATTACAAGGGTGACCTGTCCATACCTCCTCATGAAATTTTCATTTTATTGTTGTTGATGGTGATCGATTCACTAGATAAAAAGTTGTAGTTACTGCTTTTGCCCATAGTTCCTGCTGCAAATTGGCATTACTAAGCATACTCCTTGCTCTCTCTAGAAGAGTCCTCTTCATCCATTCAACAACTCCATTTTGCTGAGGAGTATAGGCAGTGGTTCTATGCCTATCGATCCCAAATTCCTTTCAATAATTCTCAAACTCCATTGATGTAAATTCACCACCATTATCTATTCTTAAACATTTAATGGATCTACCAGTGCTGTTTTCCACTAAAGCTCTAAACTGCTTGAAAACTGTAAATACATCAGCCTTACTCTTTAACATATAGATCCACACCTTCCTAGAGAAATCATCTATAAAAGTTACAAAATATGATGATCTTCCATATGAAATAGTAGGGGATGGTCCCCAAATATCTGAATGGATATAGTCTAGGATTCCTTCACTAGTGTGTCTTCCAGTTTTAGATCTCTGCCTATACTGTTTTCCATAAACACACTTCATGAAAAATCTAAATTTAAAGACTTTAGGTTAGGAAGTAACTTGAGATCAGTTAATACCTTTAATCATTGTTCACTCATATGACCCAAACGTTGATGCCACAGTCGAACAAAATCACTATCGTTCTCAGATACCACTGTCGCATGATCTGATTCTGTCCTCCCTTCTAACATAAACATGTTACCAACGTTCTTTGCTTTGATAACTAGTAGAATTCCTTTGTAGACATTCATAACTCCACATTGAACAATAGTCTTATAACCTTCTTTGTCTAGGACTCCCAAAGAGATTAGGTTCTTCCTAAGATCAGGTACATGTCTTACATCAGTTAGTATTTTAACAGTTCCATCAAACATTTTAATTTGGATGCTACCAATTCCCACAACTTTAGATGAAATATCATTACCCATGTAAACAACTCCATCATCTATAAACTGGTAAGTAATAAACCAGTGTCTATGAAGACACATGTTGTTTGAAGCACCATAATCTAATAGCCATTGTTGATCATGGTGTGAACCAATACTAATTGATAAAACTTCATCAACTATACCTGAACCTGTTGCTGAAATTTTTTCGGTTGCATTTCCTTCCTTCGTCTCTTTTGAAGGGTCTTCTTTGGAGGCTTGTTGTTGCTTCCAACAGTCATTCTTCAGGTGTCCAGATTTTCCACAAAACCAACACTTGAGATTGCTCTTTCTGCCCTTCGACTTTGACCAAGAGAAATCCCTCTGACCCTGACCTCTTTCTTTTGGTCTGCCTTTGAACACCAATGCCTCAGATGTAGAGTTTTCTAGATTGGATTTCTTCCTTGTTTCCGCAGACAGTAAAGCTCCAACAATATCATCAAACTCAATAGTTTCTGCTGAAATAAAACTAATAGAGGTAACCAAATGATCCCATGACACAGGCAAAGAACACAATAATGTAATTGCCTTATATTCGGATTCAAATTTCACTCCCATGCTATACAAATGGACTAGAAGTGTATTGAAAGTATTTAGATGATCAACAATTTTCATACCTTCCTTCATGCACAAACTGTACAATTGCCTTTTTAGAAAGATCATGTTTGTCAAGGATTTTGTCATGTACAGGCTTTCCAGCTTTGACCACAAACCAACTGTTGTCTTCTCTATAACAATGTTGAACAATACATCGTCGGCCAAACACAGGCGTGTGGCACTCAGTGCTTTCACATCCATCTCATCCCAGTCTTCGTCTTTTATGGATGCGAGCAATTTTTCTTTTCCCAAAAGCGCCTTCACCGCGCCTTGTTGAACGAGTAGATCGTGCATCTTCACCTTCCAGATCTCGAAATTGTTCTTGCCATTGAACTTTTCAATTTCGAACTTAGCACTCTTCATCTTTTTCATTAGAGGAAACATAAAAAACAAACACTATTGTTTGTAATATCCAAGGCCCTTTCAAAAAAATACATGAAGAAATAATCTTGTGTAGTTTTAAAAAAATTAAATACATTCACTTTCTATTAAAAATTTTTAATAAAAATTGACTCCACCTTATTCCTCCACCCTTCAACATCCTCCACCTTTACATATTATATTTTAATTCTAAAATATAATAAAACCTTTAACACTTCCTAATATAAATCCAAATATAAAAGTATACATTTAACATCCTCCAATCTTTATGTAAAACTATACATTTAATTTTTGAAATTCATACGAAGCTTTTGATAAAGGGGGTCAACGCTCCTTTGGAGTAAATAGACGTCCGTTGAACCAAAAAAAAGAACAGAGCATAAGTCCACTACCATGGCCGACGATCCCTTTGGTAGGTAAGGTGAGCGTTGGCTCCCTCTTGATGCTCCTTGTAAGATCCCAACCTATTTTTTATCAGCTCTACCCTAGACCTGTTGTGCAACGCCGAGGCTCCCTTTGCAACGGTAGCCAACCACTGATGCAAAAAAACAACGCTCCCTTCTTCCGGGAGCCTCTTCCTACAAAAAGAAACCCTCCAACACAACGATTTCAATGCATCCTCTTCCAGCGAGTGGCTTCTTCCAGTCTGCGACCTCCTCATCTCTGATACCACTTGTTATAATTTGCAAATGCGGAAACACAAATTAACACAAGACAATCAATAAGAATGTAGACAAGAAACACAACAATTTACGTGGTTCACCCAAATGTTGGGATACGTCCACCAAGCATAGGTATTGATTGTCTTATTATTCAGATCATGGAGATTACAACAGCTCACTCACACGTTTCACCACTACATATTTGCCTCTACGAACTTACATAATTTATATACAATTACATGGAAAACTGATTATAGGATGCGCTCACAACAAATTCTAACTTGGGTTGAATAGTTACAACCAACACTGAATTTTTGGATTTGAAATCCCAACCATGGAAATTTGTTGTCACCGTTTCCTACAATCTCCACCTTGACAACAATTAACCTGATACCTTTCTCCTGCTTTTGTTTATCACCTTTTCTACAAGCCAAGAGAAGCCAAACACCATCATAGCTTCTCTAATAGTACCGGTTTTCTGAGCATGTCTGCACAGTTCTCCTTTATATGTACTTTCTCAAGAGAGACTCCACCTTCATCGATGACCTGTCTTACAAAATGGTACTTGATAGGTATATGTTTTGTTTTATTGTGATAGGATGGATTATTAGCCAAGTGAATACACTCTGACTGTCACAAAGTAACTTTACTTTGTCTTGTATCCTTCCAAACTCACCAAACAAACCTTTCAACCAAACTGCCTCTTTGCAAGCATGTGAAGCAGCTACATATTCTGCTTCTGTAGTGGATAAAGCAACAATGTTCTATAGCTTTGACATCCAACTAATAGCTCTGCCTGCAAGAGTAAATACATACCCCGAAGTCAACCTTCTCTTGTCCAAATCACCTACAAAATCAGAATCAACATATCCACAGACTACCTCACGAACACTGTTATAGGTAATACAGTAATCACTTGTGCCCCTCAGATACCGAAGCACCAATTTCACTGCTTCCCAACGCTCTTTACCTGGAATTTCCATAAGCCCGCTGACAACCACAACTACATGTGAAATTTCTGGCCTTGTACTAACCATCGCATACATTAGAATTCCTACTACATTAGCATATGGTATTCGAGATATATATTCATTTTATTCTTTTGTACTAGGACATAAACTTGAAGAAAGCTTAAAATGGGAAGTTAAAGGGACTGAAACTGGTTTCACATTGTTCATACCAAACCTCAAAAGTATCTTCTCAACATACTTTTGTTGTGACAACCAAAGCTTACCATTCCTCCTGTCTCTGAATATCTCCATGCCCAAAATCTGCCTTGTTACTCCTAGATATTTCATATAGAACATCCTAGCCATACAAGCCTTCAACCTGTTGATCTCAGTTATGATTTTTCTTGCTAAAAACATATCAACAACATACAATACTAAGATAATGAATATGCCATTATTCAATTTCTTAAAGTAGACACAATGATCATACTCACTCCTTGTATAATTCTGGCTCACCATGAAAGAGTCAAATTTATTGTACCATTGTCTGGGTGACTGCCTCAGACCATACAATGATTTCTTGAGCCTGTAAACAAATTTCTTGCTGTGATTCTGAACGAACCCTTCTGGTTGTTCCATGTAAATTTCCTCATCCAAATCTCCATGTAAGAAAGAAGTTTTAAGATCTAGTTGCTCCAACTCCAAATCAAGCAATGCAACTAACGCTAACACAATTCAAATTGAAACAGTCTTTACAACTGCTGAAAAAATCTCATGAAAGTCAATACCTTATTTATGAGAATACCCTTTCAGAACCAGCCTTGCCTTGTACCTTTCCACCTTATCATCAACACCCTTCTTTAGCTTGTAGACCCACTTGCATCCTATAGTTTTCCTGTCTCTCGGAAGCTCTACAAGGTCCCATGTAGCATTCCTCTCTAATGTTTTCATTTCATCCTTCATCGCTTCTTTCCATTTATTACTGTTTGAACCCTTCACAGCTTCCTGATAGCACGAAGGTTCATCATCATTAGTACTTAAAGAAACTGAAGAAATGAAATCATCATACCTTCTTGGAGGAACTCTGACCTGTGTAGACCTCCTTAGGAAAGTTTGTGGTTCATCCACAATCTGTTGAATTTCATAATCATCCACGTTTTCTTCTGCAGGAACTTCTTCATGAACATCTTCATAAACTTGTTCATGTTTACTTTCATCTGTATTTGAACTGGTTTCAAACTGAATCTATTGATACTTAGGTACTTCTTGTTGTTTCATTTGAACATCTACATTTGATTTGATGAGATATGATTCATCAAATATTACATCTCTGTTAATGGTGATCTTGTGGGCAGTAGGATCCCACAACCTGTACCCCTTAATACCATCACCATATCCAACAAAGATAAGCCTTTTTTATTTTGGATCTAATTTAGAACGCTGATGGTTCGGAATTAGAGCATAGGCATCACAACCAAAAACTTTAAGATTTGAATAATTAAAAGGGTGACCTGTCCATACCTCCTCAGGAATTTTGCATTCTATTGCTGTTGATGGTGACCGATTCACCAGATAACAAGTTGTAGTTATTGCTTCTACCCATAGTTCCTGCTGCAAATTGGCGTTACTAAGCATACTCCTTGCTCTCTCTAGAAGAGTCCTATTCATGTGTTCAACAATTGCATTTTGCTGAGGAGTATAGACAGTGGTTTTATGCCCATCGATCCCAAATTCTTTGCAATAATTCTCAAACTCCATTGACATAAATTCACCACCATTGTTTGTTCTTAAACATTTAATCGATCTACCAGTGCAAGAGTAAATACATACCCTAAAGTCGACCTTCTCTTGTCCAAATCAACTACAAAATTAGAATCAACATATCCACAGACTAACTCACGACCACTGTTATAGGTGATACAGTAATCACTTGTGCCCCTCAGATACCGAAGCACCAATTTCACTGCTGCCCAACTCTCTTTACCTGGAATTTCCATAAACCTGCTGACAACCCCAACTGCATGTGAAATATATTTCCTTGTACTAACCATTGCATACATTAGACTTCCTACTACATTAGAATATGGTATTCAAGACATGTTTTCCTTTTCTTATTTTGTACTAGGACTTAAACTGTAATGCCCATATATTTCTAAACATCATTTATTTTCATAAGCAATTTATTTCATAACTGAGACAATAACTTCATATCATAATATTGATTTTCATAACAACAACATTAGTAACTTAGATTCATCAATGATTAATGATTTCATAGCAGAATGAAATAAATACATAACTTAACAGATTACCTGGTTCTGATGCTAATTTTCATTGCCTTGCTGCCTGCTACACAGTCCAGTCCTTCCATAGACACAGAATAACTGCCCAAAACTAATGTCCTCCTTGCCAACTAGGAAAACTACCTAGCTCCAGGATATCTACGAATATCCTAGCCCTCCGTGCCCAAAACCTCCAGCAACTCAGTGCCTCCCTTGATCAAAAGCCACATCCTCAAAACTATGTGCCCCCAGTAAGTCCAAAAGTCCACAAAATACAATAGTGCTCAGAAACTCGCTGCTCACAGCAAAACACAACCATCCAGAGGCTCTTTTCTCATGGAAAAACATAACCGTCCAGAGGCTCTCTGCTCACGGCAAAACACAACAGTCTCAGCCAATACAGCCGGCTCAGCAAATACAGTCCGCAACATCCATCCCCGCCGAATGGTGTGCACATCCCCCTCTTCCCCTCCCTTATTCCTCCCGGTCGACTCAAGCAGTTACTCCTCCAACCACCCTGCGTCCTCCGTCCTTCTTCATGAGTTAATGTTTTATCTCCTCGGGATCCATGGCTATCCCTCTCTACATACGCCACCATTTTATATCATTTTTCATTGATCTATTAATTTTATTTCACAGGTCATTAAATGTGATCTGTAATTTGAACTATTACTCAGTTAACCATAATTAATTTCTTTAATTAATTTTACTTTATAATATTTAAGCATGTATTCCATTAGGGTCATTACATACACCCACCCTTCAAGAAAATTCATCCCAAAGTTTAAGGTATCTGATGGTATAAAGGAAAAGAGTATGGTTCACACATTCACAATAAGTAATCGACAATATTAGTAAGTCAAGAAAACTCATACATACTAGTGTATATGCACAAGAAATGCATGTGTAGCTAGTACATGCAAACCTCGTGCATGTATTAATAATCAAACCGTCATTCTTTAATAATTTATGTATTCATTCAATCCAGTCAGCAAGACTAGTCTTTTATAAAAGACAACAATTAATCAATTGTTTAAGAAATTATTTAATCACAATTATCCGGTTTAACAATTTTATTTTACACAGTTGTAGTTTAGTTAATGAATATTCATATATACACATTTCTCTTCATCAAATCCCACCACAAGACAAATCCCCATATAGTCACAACTATTCTACTAATCCTTCCTCCCTAACCTACTTCCAACTCCATTCCTACCCATCCTCTGCTAGACTATCTTGGAGCGTCAGCTATACTGACCTAACTCCAAATAGAACCCATGAGTGGAAGTGTCGCTATCTCGGCCAAGCTTCCCTAACAGGCAACTGGCAGTCCTCATCACACGTCTTGGGGAGCGTGAACCAACACCGTCCTCCCAGGACTTTAGGTTTTGGAGGATACACGGTGGGAAAAGCCTCCACCCCTCCTAACAGAACCAGGGTCAACACCCTATAATGGAGGATACACGGTGGGAAAAGCCTCCACCCCTCCTAACAGAACCAGGGTCAACACCCTATAATGGAACATACAGGGG
>ML818578.1:45284-63791 GCA_009831015.1 Picea engelmannii | reverse complement strand
GTATATACTTGGTACATGGTTGGATGCACTTGTTTATGGTACAGGTTGATTATAGGTTGTTTGGCACATGTTGGTGCATGGTTGATGCTCTTGTTTATGGTACAGATTGATATCTGTTGAGGATTGTTGCCTCATCTCAGTTGTTGCTGAGAATGCTATAGGAATCTTTCATATAGAGCTGGTGCTCTTGTAGAGTTGTACTCTATTCAGTTGTTGCTGATAAACTCCAAGGATTGTAGTCCGTAATAAAAAGAAAATTCTACATACATCTTGTGTTCTTTGTGTTCATTATGGTGATGACTTGTTGATGATATATTGCTGATACATGTTCCTGATATGTTCTCACATCTAACTGGTTATAAATGACAACAATGGGTAATGAATAAATGTTGAATGCTAATTGATGAGTTTTTGTGCAAGAGGGAAGTTTTGGGAAAAAGAGCCCCACACTCATTCACCCCCCCTCTAAGTGTGGTAGGTGTGTCCAACAATGAAACCCTCCAACACAACGATTTCAACGTGTCCTCTTCCAGCGAACGACTTCTTCCAGTCTGCAACCTCCTCATCTATGATACCAGTTGTTATAATTTGCAAATGCGGAAACACAAATTAACACAAGACAATCAATAAGAATGCAAACAAGAAACACAACAATTTACGTGGTTCACCCAAACGATGGGCTACGTAAACCAAGCATAGGTATCGGTTGTATTATTATTCAGATCATGGAGATTACAACAACTCACTCACACGTTTCACCACTCCATATTTACCTCTACGAAATTACATAATTTATATACAATTACATGGAAAACTGATTATAGGATGCGCTCACAACAAATTCTAACTTGGGCTGAATAGTTACAACCAACAATGAATTTTTGGATATGAAATCCTAATCATGGGAAATTTGTTGTCACCATTTCCAACAATCTCCACCTTGACAACAATTAACCAGATACCTTGCTCCTTCTTTTGTTTATCACCTTTTCTACAAGCCAAGAGAAGCCAAACACCATTGTAGCTTCTCTAATAGTACCGGTTTTGTGAGCATGTCTGCACAGTTCTCCTTTATATGTACTTTCTCAAGAAAGACTCCACCTTCATTGATGACCTGTCTTACAAAATGGTACTTGATAGGTATATGTTTTGTTTTACTATGATAGGATTGATTCTTAGCCAAGTGAATACACTCTGACTATCACAAAGTAACTTTACTTTGTCCTGCATCCTTCCAAACTCACCAAACAAACCTTTCAACCAAATCACCTCTTTGGAAGCATGTGAAGCAGCTACATATTCTTCTTCTGTAGTGGATAAAGCAATAATGTTATGTAGCTTTGACATCCAACTAATAGCTCTACCTACAAGAGTAAATACATACCCTCAAGTCAACCTTCTCTTGTCCAAATCACCTACAAAATCAGAATCAACATATCCACAGACTAACTCACGACCACTCTTATAGGTGATATAGTAATCACTTGTGCCCCTCAAATACCGAAGCACCAATTTCACTATTTCCCAACGCTCTTTACCTAGAATTTCCATAAGCTCGTTGACAAGCCCAACTACATGTGAAATGTCTGGCCTTGTACTAACCATCGCATACATTAAACTTCCTACTACATTAGCATATGGTATTCGAGACATATATTCCTCTTCTTCTTTTGTACTAGGACATAAACTTGAAGAAATCTTAAAATGGGAATCCAAAGGGACTGAAACTGGTTTCACATTGTTCATACCAAACCTCAAAAGTATGTTCTCAACATACTTTTGTTGTGACAACCAAAGCTTACCATTCCTCCCCTCTCTAAATATCTCCATGCCCAAAATCTGCCTTGTTGCTCCTAGATATTTCAGATAAAACATCCTAGCCATATGAGCCTTCAACTTGTTGATCTCAGTTATGATTTTTATTGCTAAAAGCATATGAACAAAATACAATACTAAGATAATGAATATCCCATTATTCAATTTCTTAAAGTAGACACAATGATCATACTCACTCCTTGTATAATTCTGGCTCACCATGAAAGAGTCAAATTTATTGTACCATTGTCTGGGCGACTGCCTCAGACCATACAATGATTTCTTGAGCCTGCATACAAATTTCTTGTTGTGATTCTGAACAAACCCTTCTGGTTGTTCCATGTAAATTTCCTCATCCAAATCTCCATGTAAGAAAGAAGTTTTAATATCTAGTTGCTCCAACTCCAAATCAAGCAATGAAACTAATGCTAACACAATTTGAATTGAAACAGTCTTTACAACTGGTGAAAAAATATCATGAAAGTCAATACCTTATTTATGAGAATACCCTTTTGCAACCAGCCTTGCCTTGTACCTTTCCACCTTATCATCAACACCCTTCTTCAGCTTGTAGACCCACTTGCATCCTACAGTTTTCCTGTCTCTTGGAAGCTCTACAAGGTCCCATGTAGAATTCCTCTCTAATGCTTTCATTTCATCCTTCATCGCTTCTTTCCATTTATCATTGTTTGAACCCTTCACAACTTCCTGATAGCACGAAGGTTCATCATCATTAGTACTTAAAGAAACTGAAGAAATGAAATCATCATACCTTCTTGGAGGAACTATGACCTGTGTAGACCTCCTTAGGGAAGTTTGTGGTTCATCCACAATCTATTGAATGTCATCATCATCCACGTTTTCTTCTGCAGGAACTTCTTCATGAACATCTTCAGAAACTTGTTCATGTTTACTTTCATCTATATTTGAACTGGTTTCAAATTGAATCTGTTGATACTTAAATACTTCTTGTTGTTTCATTTGAACATCTACATTTGATTTGATGATAGATGATTCATCAAATATTACATCTCTTCTAATGGTGATCTTGTGGGCAGTAGGATCCCACAACTTGTACCTCTTAATACCATCACCATATCAAACAAAGATAAGCTTTTTTTATTTTGGATCTAATTTAGAACGTTGATGGTTCAGAATTAGAGCATAGGCATCACAACCAAAAACTTTAAGATTAGAATAATTACAAGGGTGACATGTCCATACCTCCTCATGAATTTTGCATTCTATTGCTGTTAATGGTGACTGATTCACGAGATAACAAGTTGTAGTTACTGCTGCAAATTGGCATTACTAAGCATACTCCTTTCTCTCTCTAGTAGAGTCCTGTTCATGCATTCAACAACTCCATTTTGCTGAGGAGTATAGGCAGTGGTTTTATGCCTATCAATCCCAAATTCTTTGCAATAATTCTCAAACTCCATTGACATAAATTCACCATCATTATCTGTTCTTAAACATTTAATCGATCTACTAGTGCAAGAGTAAATACATACCCTTAGGTCGACCTTCTCTTGTCCAAATCAACTAAAAAATAAGAATCATCATATCCACAGACTAACTCACGACCATTTTTATAGGTGATACAGTAATCACTTGTGCCCCTCAGATACCGAAGCACCAATTTCACTGCTGCCCAACTCTCTTTACCTGGAATTTACATAAACTTGCTAACAACCCCAACTGCATGTGGAATATCTTGCCTTATACTAACCATTACATACATTAGACTTCCTATTGCATTAGCATATGGTATTCGAGACATATATTCCTTTTCTTCTTTTGTACTAGGACATAAACTTGAAGAGAGCTTAAAATGGGAAGCCAAAGGGATTGAAACCGGTTTCACATCGTTCATACCAAACCTCAAAAGTATCTTCTCAACATACTTCTGGTGTGACAACCAAAGCTTACCATTCCTCCTGTCTCTGAATATCTCCATGCCCAAAATCTACCTTGCTGCTCCTAGATCTTTCATATCGAATGTCCTAGCCATATGAGCCTTCAACCTGTTGATCTCAGTTATGATTTTGCTTGCTAAAAGAATATCATCAAAATACAATACTAAGATAATGAATATGCCATTATTCAATTTCTTAAAGTAGACACAATGATCATACTCACTCCTTGTATAATTCTGGCTCACCATGAAAGAGTCAAATTTATTGTACCATTGTTTGGGTGACTGCCTCAGACCATACAATGATTTCTTGAGCCTGCAAACAAATTTCTTGTTGCAATTCTGAACAAACCCTTCTGGTTGTTCCATGTAAATTTTCTCATCCAAATCTCCATGTAATAAAGACGTTTTAACATCTAGTTGCTCCAACTCCAAATCAAGCAATGCAACTAATGCTAACAAAATTCGAATTGAAACAGTCTTTACAACTGGTGAAAAAATGTCAGGAAAGTCAATACCTTATTTCTGAGAATACCCTTTCGCAACCAACCTTGCCTTGCACCTTTCCACCTTATCATCAACACCCTTCTTCAGCTTGTAGACCCACTTGCATCCTACAATTTTCCTGTCTCTTGGAAGCTCTACAAGGTCCCATGTAACATTCCTCTCTAATGCTTTGATTTCATCCTTCATCGCTTATTTCCATTTATCACTGTTTGAACCCTTCATAGCTTCCTGATAGCACGAAGGTTCATCATCATTAGTACTTAAAGAACTGAAGAAATGAAATCATCATACCTTCTTGGAGGAACTTTGACCCGTGTAGACCTCCTTAGGGAAGTTTGTGGTTCATCCACAATCTGTTGAATGTCATCATCATCCACGTTTTCTTCTGGAGGAACTTCTTCATGAACATCTTTACAAACTTGTTCATGTTTACTTTCATTTTTATTTGAACTGGTTTCAGACAAAATCTGTTGATACTTAGGTACTTCTTGTAGTTTCATTTGAACATCTACATTTGATTTGATGAGAGATGATTCATCAAATATTACATCTATGTTAATGGTGATCTTGTGGGCAGTAGGATCCCACAACCTATACCCCTTAATACCATCACCATATCCAACAAAAGTAAGCCTTTTTAATTTTAGATCTAATTTAGAACGCTGATGTTTCGGAATTAGAGCATAGGCATCACAACCAACAACTTTAAGATTAGAATAATTACAAGGGTGACCTGTCCATACCTCCTAAGGAATTTTTCATTTTATTGTTGTTTATGGTGATCGATTCACTAGATAACAAGTTGTAGTTACTGCTTCTGCACATAGTTCCTGCTGAAAATTGGCATTACTAAGCATACTCCTTGCTCTCTCTGGAAGAGTCATGTTCATGCATTCAACAACTCCATTTTCCTGAGGAGTATAGGCAGTGGTTTTATGCCTATCGATCCAAAATTCCTTTCAATAATTCTCAAACTCAATTGACGTAAATTCACCACCATTATCTGTTCTTAAACATTTAATGGATCTACTAGTTCTTTTTTCCACTAAAGCTCTAAACTGCTTGAAAACTGTAAATAGATCATCCTTACTCTTTAACATATAGATCCACACCTTCCTAGAGAAATCATCTGTAAAAGTTACAAAATATGATAATCCTGCATATGAAATAGTAGGGGATGGTCCCCAAACATCAGATTGGATATAGTCTAGGATTCCTTCACTGGTGTGTCTTCTAGTTTTAAATCTCTGCTTATTCTGGTTTCCATAAACACAGTGCTTCCAAAAATCTAACTTTAAAGACTTTAGGCTAGGAAGTAACTTGCGATCAATTAATACCTTTAATCCTTGTTCGCACATATGACCCAACTGTTGATGCCACAGTAAAAAAAAATCACTGTCGTTCTCAGATACCGTTGTCACATGATCTGATTCAATCCTCCCTTTTAACAGAAACAGGTTACCAACGTTCTTTTCTTTCATAACCAGTAGAATTCCTTTGTAGACCTTCATAACTCCACCTTGAACAATAGTCTTATAACCTCCTCTGTCTAAGAATCCCAAAGAGATTAGGTTCTTCCTAAGATCAGGTACATGTCTTACATTAGTTAGTATTTTAACAGTTCCATCAAACATTTTAATTTGAATGCTACCAATTCCCACAAATTTAGATGAAATATCATTACCCATGTAAACAAATCCATCATCTATAGACTGGTAAGTAATAAACCAGTGTATATGAAGACACATGTGGTTTGCAGCACCATAATCTAATAGCCATTGTTGATCATGACGTGAAGCAATACTAATTGATAAAACGTCATCAACTATACTTGAACCTATTGCTGAACCTGTTTCGGTTGCATTTTCTTCCTTCGTCTCTTTTGGAGGTTCTTCTTTGGAGGCATGTTGTCGCTTCCAACAGTCCTTCTTCAGGTGTCCAAATTTTCCACAAAACCAACACTTGAACTTGCTCTTTCTTCCCTTCGAATTTGACCGAGAGAAATCCCTCTGACCCTGTCCTCTTTCTTTTGGTCTGCGCCTGAGCACCAATGCCTCAGATGTAGAGGTTTATAGATTGGATTTCTTCCTTGTTTCCTCAGTCATTAAAGCTCCAACAATATCATCAAACTCAATAGTTTCCGCTGAACTGAAACTAATAGAGGTAACGAAATGATCCCATGACGCAGGCAAAGAACACAATAATGTAATTTCCTTATCTTCAGATTCAAATTTTACTCCTATGCTATCCAACTGGACTAGAAGAGTATTGAAAGTATTTAAATGATCAGCAATTTTCGTACATCCCTTCATGCGCAAACTGTACAATTTCCTTTTCAGAAAGATCCTGTTTGTCAAGGATTTCGTCATGTACAAGATTTCTAGCTTTGACCACAAACCAACTGCTGTCTTCTCTGTAACAATGTTGAACAGTACATTGTCAGCCAAACACAGGCATATGGCACTCAGTGCTCTTGCATCCATCTCATCCCAATCTTCATCTGTTATGGAGCGAGCTGCTTTGCTTTTCCCAAAAGCGCCTTCACCACGCCTTGTTGCACGAGCAAATCATGCATCTTAACCTTCTAGATCTTGAAATTGTTGTTTCCATTGAACTTTTCAATTTCAAACTTAGCACTCTGCATCTTTTTCATTAGAGGAAACATAAAAAAAAAACACCATTGTTTGTAATATCCAAGGCCCTTTCAAACAAATACGTGAAGAAATAATCTTGTGTAGTTTAAAAAAAATTAAATTCATTCACCTTTTATTAAAAAATTTAATAAAAATTCACTCCACCTTCTTCATCCACCCTTCAACATCCTCCACCTTTACATATTATATTTTAATTCTAAAATATAATAAAACCTTTAACACTTCCTAATATAAATCCAAATATAAAAGTATACATTTACCATCCTCCAATCTTTATGTAAAAGTATACATTTAATTTTTGAAATTCATACGAAGCTTTTGATAAAGGGGGTCATCGCTCCTTTGGAGTAAATAGATGTGCGCTGAACCAAAAAAAAGAACGGAGCGTAAGTCCACTACCACAGTCGGTGCTCCCTTTGGTAGGTAAGGTGAGCATTGGCTCCCTCTCGGCGCTCCCTCTAAGATCCCATCCTATTTTTTATCAGCGCTACCCTAGACCTATTGTCTAGCACCGATGCTCCCTTCACAATGGTAGCCAAGTGTCGACGCCAAAAAACAATGCTCCCTTCTTGCGGGAGCCTCTTCCAACACAAAGAAACCCTCCAACGCAGCGATTTCAATGCGGCCTCTTCGAGCGAGCAACTTCTTCAAGTTTGCGGCCTCCTCTTCTCTGATACCACTTGTTATAATTTTCAAATGTGGAAACACAAATTAACCTAATACAATCAATAAGAATGTAGACAAGAAACACAACAATTTACGTGGTTCACCCAAATGTTGGGCTACGTCCACAAAGCATAGGTATCGGTTGTCTTATTATTCAGATCATGGAGATTACAACAACTCACTCACACCTTTCACCACTCCATATTTGCCTCTATGGACTTACATAATTTATATAAAATTACATGGGAAAATGATTATAGGATGCGCTCACAACAAATTCTAACTTGGGCTGAATAGTTACAACCAATGCTGAATTTTTGGATCTGAAATCCTAATCATAGGAAATTTGTTGTCACCATTTCCAACAATATCCACCTTGACAACAATTAACCTGATACCTTTCTCCTGCTTTTGTTCATCACCTTTTCTGCAAGATAAGAGAAGCCAAAAACCATCATAGCTTCTCTAATAGTACTAGTTTTGTGAGCATGTCTGCACAGTTCTCTTTTGTATGTACTTTCTCAAGAGAGACTCCACCTTCATCGATGACCTGTCTTACAAAATGGTACTTGATAGGTATATGTTTTGTTTTACTGTGATAGGCTAGATTCTTAGCCAAGTGAATAGCACTCTGACTATCACAAAGTAACTTTACTTTGTCCTGCATCCTTCAAAACTCACCAAACAAACCTTTCAACCAAACTGCCTCTTTGCAAGCATGTGAAGCAGTTACATATTCTGCTTCTGTAGTGGATAAAGAAACAATGTTTTGTATCTTTGACATCCAACTAATAGCTCCACCTGCAAGAGTAAAGACATACCCTGAAGTCGACCTTCTCTTTTTCAAATCACCTACAAAATCAGAATCAACATATCCACAGACTAACTCACGAAACTATTATAGGTGATACAGTAATCACTTGTGCCCCTCAGATACCGAAGCACCCATTTCACTACTGCCCAACGCTCTTTACCTGGATTTGCCATAGATCTCAGTTATGATTTTACTTGCTAAAATCATATCATCAACATACAATACTAAGATAATGAATATGCCATTATTCAATTTCTTAAAGTAGACACAATGATCATACTCACTCCTTGTATAATTCTGGCTCACCATGAAAGAGTCAAATTTATTGTATCATTGTATGGGCGATTGCCTCAGACCATACAATGATTTCTTGAGCCTGCATACAAATTTCTTGCTTCGATTCTGAACGAACCCTTCTGGTTGTTCCATGTAAATTTCCTCATCCAAATCTCCATGTAAGAAAGCAGTTTTAATATCTAGTTGCTCCAACTCCAAATCAAGAAATGCAACTAATTCTAACACAATTCGAATTGAAAAAATCTTTACAACTGGTGAAAAAATCTCATGAAATTCAATACCTTATTTATGAGAATACCCTTTCGCAACCAACCTTGCCTTGTACATTTCCACTTTATCATCAACACCCTTCTTCAGCTTGTAGACCCACTTGCATCCTACAGTTTTCCTGTCTCTTGGATTCTCTACAAGGTCCCATGTAGCATTCCTCTCTAATGCTTTCATTTCATCCTTCATCGCTTCTTTCCATTTATCATTGTTTGAACCCTTCACAACTTCCTGATAGCAGGAAGGTTCATCATCATTAGTACTTAAAGAAACTAAAGAAACAAAATCATCATACCTTCTTGGAGGAACTCTGACCCGTGTAGACCTCCTTAGGGAATTTTGTGGTTCATCCACAAACTGTTGAATGTCATCATCATCCACGTTTTCTTCTCCAGGAACTTCTTCATGAACATCTTTATAAACTTGTTCATGTTTACTTTCATCTTGATTTGAACTGGTTTCAAACTGAATTTGTTGATACTTAGGTACTTCTTGTTGTTTCATTTGAACATCTACATTTGATTTGATGAGAGATGATTCATCAAATATTACATCTCTATTAATGGTGATCTTGTCGGCAGTAGGATCCCATAACCTGTACCCCTTAATACTATCACCATATCCAACAAGGATGAGCCTTTTTTATTTTGTATCTAATTTAGAATGTTTATGTTTCAGAATTAGAGCATAGGCATCACAACCAAAAACTTTAAGATTAAAATAATTACAAGGGTGACATGTCCATACCTCCTCAGAAATTTTGCATTCTATTGTTGTTGATGGTGATCGATTCACCAGATAACAAGTTGTAGTTACTTCTTCTGCCCATAGTTCCTATTGCAAATTGGTGTTACTAAGCATGCTCCTTGCTCTCTCTAGAAGAGTCATGTTCATTCGTTCAACAACTACATTTTGCTGAGTATGGGAAGTGGTTTTATGCCTACCGATCCCAAATTCCTTGCAATAATTCTCAAACTCCATTGACGTAAATTCACCACCATTATCTATTCTTAAACATTTAATGGATCTACCAGTGCTCTTTTCCACTAAAGCTCTAAACTGCTTGAAATCTGTAAATACATCAGGCTTACTCTTTAACATATAGATCCACACCTTCCTAGAGAAATCATCTATAAAAGTTACAAAATAGGATGATCCTTCATATGAAATAGTAGGGGATGGTCCCCAAACATCATAATGGATATAGTCTAGGATTCCTTCACTGGCGTGTCTTCCGGTTTTAAATCTCTGCCTATTCTGTTTTCCATAAAGAAATCTAACTTTAAAGATTTTAGGGTAGGAAGTAAATTGCGATCAATTAATACCTTTAATCCCTGTTCGCTCATATGACCCAACTGTTGATTCCACAGTCGAAAAAAATCAAAGTCGTTCTCAGATACCATCGTCGCATGATTTGATTCAGTCCTCCCTTCTAACAGAAATAGGTTACCAACATTCTTTTCTTTCATAACCAATAGAATTCCTTTGTAGACCTTCATAACTCCACCTTGAACAATAGTCTTATAACCTCCTCTGTCTAAGACTCCCAAAGAGATTAGGTTCTTCCTAAGATCAGGTACATGTCTTACATAAGTTAGTATTTAACAGTTCCATCAAACATTTTAATTCAGATGCTACCAATTCCAACAACTTTAGATGAAATATCATTACCCGTGTAAACAACTCCATCATCTATAGATTGGTAAGTAATAAACCAGTGTCTATGAAGACACATGTGGTTTGAAGCACCAGAATCTAATAGCCATTGTTGATCATGACGTTTCTAGGTTGGATTTCTTCCTTGTTTCCTCAGACAGTAAAGCTCCAATAGTATCATCAAACTCAATAGTTTCTGCTAAACTGAAAGTAATAGAGGTAAAGAAATGATCCCATGACATAGGCAAAGAACACAATAATGTAATTTCCTTATCCTCAGATTCAAATTTCACTCCCATGGTATCCAACTGGACTAGAAGAGTATTGAAAGTATTTAGATGATGAGCAATTTTCATACCTTCCTTCATGCACAAATTGTACAATTTCCTTTTCAGAAAGATCCTGTTTGTCAAGGATTTTGTCATGTACAAGATTTCCAACTTTGACCACAAACCAGCTACTGTCGTGTTTGTAACAATGTTGAACAATAAATCGTCGGCCAAACACAGGTGCATGGCACTCAGTGCTCTCACATCCATCTCATCTCAGTCTTCGTCTGTTATGGATGCAAGTTGCTTTGGTTTTCCCAAAAGCACCTTCACCATGCCTTGTTGCACATGTAGATCGTGCATCTTAACCTTCCAGATCTCGAAATTGTTCTTGCCATTGAACTTTTCAATTTCGAACTTAGCACTCTGCATCTTTTTCATTAGAGGAAACATAAAAAACTAACACCACTGTTTGTAATATCCAAGGCCCTTTCAAAAAAATATGTGAAGAAATAATCTTTTTCATTAGAGGAAACATAAAAAACTAACACCACTGTCTGTAATATCCAAGGCCCTTTCAAAAAAATATGTGAAGAAATAATCTTGTGTAGTTTTTAAAAAATTAAATACATTCACCTTTTATTAAAAAAATTTAATAAAAATTCACTCCACCTTATTCCTCCACCCTTCAACATCCTCCACCTTTACATATTATATTTTAATTCTAAAATATAATAAAACCTTTAGCACTTCCTAATATAAATCCAAATATAAAAGTATACATTTAACATCCTCCAATCTTTATGTAAAAGTATACATTTAATTTTTGAAATTCATATGAAGCTTTTGATAAAGGGGGTCAGCGCTCCTTTGGAGTAAATAGACGTGAGCTGAACCAAAAAAAAGAACGGAGTGTAAGTCCACTACCACGGTTGACGCTCCCTTTGGTAGGTAAGGTGAGCGTTGGCTCCCTCTCTGTGGTCCCTCTAAGATCCCATCCTATTTTTGATCAGCGCTACCCTAGGCCTGTTGTCCAATGCCAACGCTCCCTTCACAATGGTACGCAAGTGCCCACAGCAAAAAAAAACACTCCCTTCTTGCGGGAGCCTCTTCCAACACAAAGAAACCCTCCAACACAGCGATTTCAGCGCGACCTCTTCCAACGAGCGGCTTCTTCCAGTCTGTGGCCTCCTCAACTCTGATACCACTTGTTATAATTTGCAAATGCAAAAACACAAATTAACATAAGACAATCAATAAGAATGCAGACAAGAAACACAACAATTTACGTGGTTCATCCAAACGTTGGGCTATGTCTACCAAGCATAGGTATCGGTTGTCTTATCATTCAGATCATGGATATTACAACAACTCACTCACTCCTTTCACCACTCCATATTTGCCTCTACGGACTTACATAATTTATATACAATTACATGGAAAACTGATTATAGGATACGCTCACAACAAATTCTAACTTGGGTTGAATAGTTACAACCAACGCTGAATTTTTGGATCTGAAATCCTAATCATGAGAAATTTGTTGTCACCATTTCCAACAATCTCCACCTTGACAACAATTAACCTGATACCTTGCTCCTGCTTTTTTTCATCACCTTTTCTGCAAGACAAGAGAAGCTAAACACCATCGTACCTTCTCTAACAGTACTGGTTTTGTGAGCATGTCTGCGTTGTTCTCCTTTGTATGTACTTTCTCAAGAGAGACTCCACCTTCATCGATGACCTGTCTTACAAAATGGTACTTGATAGGTATATTTTTTGTTTTATTGTGATATGATGGATTCTTAGCCAAGTGAATAGCACTCTAACTGTCACAAAATAACTTTACTTTGTCCTGCATCCTTCCAAACTCACCTAACAAACCTTTCAACCAAACTACCTCTTTGCAAGCATGTGAAGCATCTACATATTTTGCTTCTGTAGTGGATAAAGAAACAATGTTTTGTAGCTTTGACATCCAACTAATAGCTCCACCTGCAAGAGTAAAGACATACCCTGAAGTCGACCTTCTCTTGTCCAAATCACCTGCAAAATCAGAATCAACATATCCACAGACTAACTCATGACCACTATTATAGGTGATAAAGTAATCACTTGTGCCCCTCATATACCTAAGCACCCATTTCACTGCTTCCCAATGCTCTTTACCTAGATTTGCCATAAACCTACTGACAACCCCAACTACATGTGAAATGTCTGGCCTTGTACTAACCATCGCATACATTAGACTTCCTACTGCATTAGCATATGGTATTCGAGACATATATTCCTTTTCGTATTTTGTACTAGGACATAAAGTTGAAGAAAGCTTAAAATGGGAAGCCAAAGGGATTGAAACTGGTTTCACATCATTCATACCAAACCTCAAAAGTATCTTCTCAACATACTTCTGTTGTGACAACCAAAGCTTACCATTCCTCTTGTCTTTGAATATCTCCATGCCCAAAATTTGCCTTGCTGCTCCTAGATCTTTCATATCGAACGTCCTAGCCATATGATCCTTCAACCCGTTGATATCAGTTATGATTTTGCTTGCTAAAAGCATATCATCAACATACAATACTAAGATAATGAATATGCCATTATTCATTTTCTTAAAGTAGACACAATGATCATACTCACTCCTTGTATAATTCTGGCTCACCATGAAAGAGTCAAATTTATTGTACCATTGTCTGGGTGACTGTCTCAGACCATACAATGATTTCTTGAGCCTGCAAACAAATTTCTTGATGCGATTCTGAATGAACCCTTCTGGCTCTTCCATGTAAATTTCCTCATCCAAATCTCCATGTAAGAAAGCAGTTTTAACATCTAGTTGCTACAACTCCAAATCAAGCAATGCAACTAATGCTAACACAATTCAAATTGAAACAGTCTTTATAACTGGTGAAAAACTCTCATGAAAGTCAATACCTTATTTTTGAGAATACCCTTTCGCAACCAGCCTTTCCTTGTACCTTTCCACCTTATCATCAACACCCTTCTTCATCTTGTAAACCCACTTTCATCCTACAATTTTCCTGTCTCTTGGAAGCTCTACAAGGTCCCATGTAGCATTCCTCTCTAATGCTTTCATTTCATCCTTCATCGCTTCTTTCCATTTATCACTGTTTGAACCCTTCATAGCTTCCTGATAGCACGAAGATTTATCATCATTAGTACTTAAAAAAACTGAAGAAACAAAATCATCATACCTTCTTGGAGGAACTCTGACTCATGTAGACCTCCTTAGGGAAGTTTGTGGTTCATCCACAATCTGTTGAATGTAATCATCATCCACGTTTTCTTCTGCAAGAACTTCTTCATGAACATCTTCAGAAACTTGTTCATGTTTACTTTCATCTGTATTTGAACTGGCTTCAAACTGAAACTGTTGATACTTAGGTACTTCTTGTTGCTTGATTTGAACATCTACATTTGATTTGATGAGAGATGATTCATCAAACATTACATCTCTATTAATGGTGATCTTGTGGGCAGTAGGATCCCACAACCTGTACCCCTTAATACCATTACCATATCCAACACAGATAAGCCTGTTTTATTTTGGATCTAATTCAGAACGCCGATGTTTCAGAATTAGAGCATAGGCATCACAACCAAAAACTTTAAGATTAGAATAATCACAAGGGTGACCTATCCATACCTCCTCAGGAATTTTGCATTCTATTGTTGTTGATGGTGATTGATTCACCAGATAACAAGTTGTAGTTACTGCATCTGCCCATAGTTCTTGTTGCAAATTGGCATTACTAAGCATACTCCTTTCTCTCTTTAGAAGAGTCTTGTTCATGCGTTCAACAACTCTATTTTGATGAAGAGTATAGGTAGTGGTTTTATGCTTATCGATCCCAAATTCCTTGCAATAATTCTCAAACTCCATTGACGTAAATTCATCACCATTATCTATTCTTAAACATTTAATGGATCTACCAGTGCTTTTTTCCACTAAAGCTCTAAACTGCTTGAAAACTGTAAATACATCAGCCTTATTCTTTAACATATAGATCCACAGCTTCCTAGAGAAATCATCTATAAAAGTTACAATATATGATGATCCTCCATATGAAATAGTAGGGGATGGTACCCAAACATTAGAATGGATATAGTCTAGGATTCCTTCACTGGTCTGTCTTCCGGTTTTAAATCTCCGTCTATTTTGTTTTCCATAAACATAGTGCTTGCAAAAATCTAAATTTAAAGACTTTAGGTTAGGAAGTAACTTGCAATCAGTTAATACCTTTAATCCTTGTTCACTCATATGACCCAACCATTGATGCCATAGTCGAACAAAATCACTGTTGTTCTCAGATACCACTGTCGCATGGTCTGATTCAGTTCACCCTTCTAACAGAAACATGTTACCAACATTCTTTGCTTTCATAACTAGTAGATTTCCTTTTTAGACCTTCATAACTCCACCTTGATCAATAGTCTTATAACCTCCTCTGTCTAAGACTCCCAAAGAGATTAGGTTCTTCCTAAGATCAGGTACATGTCTTACATCAGTTAGTATTTTAACAGTTCCATCAAACATTTTAATTCAGATGCTACCAATTCCCACAACTTTAGATGAAATATCATTACCCATGTAAACAACTCCATCATCTATAGATTGGTAAGTAATAAACCAGTGTCTATGAAGAGACATGTGGTTTGAAGCACCAGAATCTAATAACCATTGTTGATCATGACGTGAACCAATACTAATTGATAAAACTTCATCAACTATACCTGAACCTGTTGCTGAACCTGTTTCAGTTACATTTGCTTCCTTCGTCTCTTTTGGAGGGTCTTCTTTGGAGGCTTGTTGTCGCTTCCAACAGTCCTTCTTTAGGTGTCTAGATTTCCCACAAAACCAACACTTGAGCTTGCTCTTTCTGCTCTTCGACTTTGATCGAGAGAAATCCCTCTGACCCTGTCCTCTTTCTTTTTGTCTGCCTCTGACCACCAATGCCTCAAATGTAGAGGTTTCTAGATTGGTTTTCTTCCTTGTTTCCTCAGACAATAAAGCTCCAATAGTATCATCAAACTCAATAGTTTCTGCTGAAGTGAAACTAATAGAGGTAACGAAATGATCCCATGATGCAGGCAAAGAACACAATAATGTAATTGCCTTATCTTCATATTCAAATTTCACTCCCATGCTATCCAACTGGACTAGAAAAGTATTGAAAGTATTTAGATGATCAACAATTTTCATACCTTCCTTCATGCACAAACTGTACAATTGTCTTTTCAGAAAGATCATGTTTGTCAAGGATTTCGTCATTTACAGGCTTTCCAACTGTGACCACAAACCAACTGTTGTCTTCTCTGTAACAATGTTGAACAGTACATCGTCGGACAAACACAAGCGTATGACACTCAGTGCTCTCGCATCCATCTCATCCGAGTCTTCGTCTGTTACGGATGCGAGCTGCTTTGTTTTTCCCAAAAGCGCCTTCACCACGCCTTGTTGCATGAGTAAATCGTGCATCGTAACCTTCCAGATCTCGAAATTGTTCTTGTCATTGAACTTTTCAATTTCGAACTTAGCACTCTGCATCTTTTTCATTAGAAGAAACATAAAAAACAAACACCAATGTTTATAATATCCAAAGCCCTTTCAAAAAAATATGTGAAGAAATAATCTTGTGTAGTTTTAAAAAAATTAAATACATTCACCTTTTATAGAAAAAGTTTAATAAAAATTCACTCCACCTTATTCCTCCACCCTTCCAGAGCCACCACCTTTACATATTATATTTTAATTCTAAAATATAATAAAACCTTTAACACTTCCTAATATAAATCCAAATATAAAAGTATACATTTAACATCCTCCAATCTTTATGTAAAAGTATACATTTAATTTTTGAAATTCATAAGAAACTTTTGATAAAGGGGGTCAGCGCTCCTTTGGAGTAAATAGACGTGCGCTGAACCAAAAAAAACGGAGCGTAAGTCCACTAGCACGGCCGGCGCTCCCTTTGGTAAGTAAGGTGAGCGTTGGCTCCCGCTAAGATCCCGTTAAGATCCCATCCTATTTTTTTTATCAGCACTACCCTAGACCTATTGTCCAGCACCGACGCTCCCTTCGCAATGGTAGCCAAGCGTCGATGTAAAAAACAACGCTCCCTTCTTGCGGGAGCCTCTTCCAACACAAAGAAACCCTCCATATTTGCCTTTACGGACTTACATAATTTATATACAATTACATGGAAAATTGATTATAGGATGTGCTCACAACAAATTCTAACTTGGATTGAATAGTTACAACCAACACTGACTTTTTGGATCTGAAATCTTAATCATGGGAAATTTGTTGTCACCGTTTCCAACATTTGGGAATGATGGCCAGGTGCATTGATACAAATCTTTCTATCTTAAGATTTTGTTGTTAAAATTTTTTGTTGTTAAAAGTTGTTTGATAACTTAAAAATGTAATAAAAATATATTGGAAGTAGTTTTCAGAATTCAATGTTCTTGTTTATCTTTTCCTTTGTGTATTCTATTTGGTGATTTTTGGGTGACGCTTGTTATAGACAGTATAAAATCTACATCTAGTAACGATGATTACTATATGAATTGTTGGAGTAGCAACAAATAGAGGATCGATGTGCTATCTTAAAGAGACGCCGAATATAAGTGTAAGCTAAGCAATTGAACTAGAAAATAACATATTCAAGAAGCAAGCTGACAAAAATCATGTTAATATTCAATACAATAGTAGGAAGAAGGAAAACTTCAACCGAAAAAATAAGTTTCTTCTATTTAGATGTAATCTAATATCAAATATGGGAAAAAAATGGTTTTATTAAAAGAGAATGTTAAAAAAGTAAAATAGAAAAAACAATAAGACAAAACACTATATATATAAATTTAAGAGGGATATGGTAAGAGTGAAAGGATTATTTTAGGTGGTGTAGTTTTTCTGATAATGAGTCAGTTTAAATTGAAAAATAGCAACCAGTAATAAGCTTCTCCACTATTAATTAACAACTAAATTATAATAAGTTTTCCCACTGAAAAAAAAAAATACATATATACACAAAAGTAACACAACGCATAATACTGCATACACGCCATAGTGGATCAAGTGTAACGCATTCAGAATTTTAGTACGTGATTTTGTAAGCAAAGATCTTATGTATGAATTTTTAAGCAAAGTAAATATGATACTACAAGTTATAATGAATGAACTTGTAAACAAAGTCAAGTAAATATGACATAATAAGTTTATGTAAATGCATATAATTATGATGAAACTCAGCAAATTTATACTCAACTCTCTGAAATAGTTAGTTTATAATCCAAGGCTCTTTACCTACCAAGATTTAAAACAATATATCAACCACAGAATTACATCTCAACCTCCACTACCATACGTGATCGACAAAACACATTTACTCCTCCACTACCATACGTGATCGACAAAACACATTTACTCTTGAAACTTTGAAATACATTGAAATCCATGACGCTTTGCTTACCAAGATTTAGAACACTATCTCAGATCTCAACAACTAAATTAAATCTCAACTACTATATGTGATCGACAAAACACTTTTTTCCCTGCAACTTCGAAATACATTGAAATCATAATTCTAATGTTTATTCCGGACATGGCCTCCAAAA
>ML818577.1:70789-81566 GCA_009831015.1 Picea engelmannii | reverse complement strand
TTTTAAATATATTTCAATTTCTTATCATTATTGAGGATGCTATATCATTGTAATGGTGTTTCCAAAATATTATGTAAGACTGGGAATTGTTGATTTTGGGAGTGGAGTTCTACATGTAAGAGTATGTATTTGAAGCAGTAAACTCTTTTTATATGCATTCAATTTTAAATATATTTCAATTTCTTATCATTATTGAGGATGCTATATCATTGTAATGGTGTTTCCAAAATATTATGTAAGACTGGGAATTGTTGATTTTGGGAGTGGAGTTCTACATGTAAGAGTATGTATTTGAAGCAGTAAACATATTTTTTTTAAGATTAAATTTGCATTTATTTATTAATTTATGAAGATTATATAAATATAAAAAATTATCAATATAAATTTATGATATTTAACTATAATTTAAATATATTAATAATAAAATTGTTAAATTTTATAAAATAAATTAATTAATTTAAAACTTTTTTATTAAATTATTTATATATATATATAATATTAATATATATTTTTAAATAAATAAATTTATATAATATTCAAAATAATATATCACCAAAATAATTTATATAATATTAAAAATATTATCATCAAAATAATTTATATAATATTAAAAATAATATATTGTCAAAATAAAGATTGTACTTAGGGACATTGGCATTAAGCAAAAAGTTAATTATATGTCATGATATCAATAATCTTACCTACAATCACTACATGTGTTAGATCAATAAAATGCAACGAGTTTAATGCACTCATTAAACAACCATTTCATCTTTATTTTACGATATTTAATATTTATCAAAATAATATTAAATTTCTGGAAACCAAAACTTTACAACCACGGTTAAATTTTACTCTGTAAAACACTAACCAAACCAAGTTCCAACCATGATCAACCTCTATCTCAGCCGCACTTAATGATTCCTTACCCAGACAGAGACCCTCCATTCTTCTGTCCAGTTCCCTCACCACACAAGTTGTGAGATTGATCTATCCGTTGTAGGAGTGGATCTCCATAAAACTACACCACTTATGGAAGCGCAGGGGTGGATCTCCATAACCAATCAAATATACCGGTCAATCACGAATTGGTAGGTAGACTAACCGGAATTGAATGGAATATTTTCCGTCCATGTGGAATTGAATGGTAGGTAGTAGGTAGACTAACCGGAATTAAAAAATTGAAGAGCCATGTAACCCTCCATTTTTCCCTCCAATTCCCTCCCTCACCACGCTAGTTGTGAGATCGATCTATTCGTTGCAGGAGTGGATCTCCGAAAAACTACACCAATTATGGAAGCATAGGGGTGGATCTCCACCACCAATCAAATATAACGGTCAATCACGAACTGGTAGGTATTTAATGGAATATTTTATGACATCCAATCATGATGCAGGAGCATCGCCCACGTCAAGCGAGCCAACACGAAAGCAGAAGATAGCTGGACAGCGCCAGCACAAATTTTGAAACACCTTGATATTGTTGCGCCAAACATTACTGGGTGGATTTAATGAAGCACACTTTGTATATTGTAATGGACCTTGAGCGAATAAGCTCTCGTCCTTAGGTAGATGAGGCATTTAAGATAGTTAATGCTAGTAGATAGGATTTTAATTGTAGATTTGATAGTTTAGAGTTCGAGAGGGAAAATGGATATAGACACCCTCCTTTGTACATTGTAACATAATTCAGATACTCATTCAGGGAGTAAGAAGAGAAAGCAGAGAACTGTGTAGAGAACATCCATGTAAAAATATTGAATTAATAGAAGGAAGATTTGATTCAATTCCATGGTTATGTGTCTATTCTCTGTGTGTTGATGTTTTGCTTATGAATGTTTGTTTTCTAGGTATGCATTTGCTTGGTATATGTTGTGCATAAGATTTCATGTTTCGAAACTGAAGTCTGAAGGAGAAGAACAGTGAATGAGTTTCAATTGTTCTCTAAGTGAACCAGAGGATTCTTACAAGGACTGCAGTTGGATTTGTCCGCAAGGAGTGCGTGACTGTAGGGTTCAGTTAGAAATAGCTTTTGTTCTCATCTCTTTGAGAGTGTAGGTTTGGCACCGAAGCCATGCGAGGCGTGCACAGGATGGACAAGGACTCAGAGTTGTGATTCTGAGAAAAGGAATTCGAAAAGGAAGTTGTGAGTTGCGAGTTGATTTCTGCTGCAGGAGTGCGCAGGATTGAAGACTTCAACACTTAGCGTGTTTTGAAGATTTGCCGCAAGGAGTGCGTGCAAGAAATTCTTCCCGAGGGAATTGAAGTCGTTCGAAGCTTAGGAAGGATAGACCTTCGAGTTCGTCGAAGGACGAGATAAACAAACTTGTGCTTTGAAGGATGCAAAGGACGTCGCAGGTTTGCATGCAGGGTGACGAGTTTTGTGAAAGAATAACTCGCCATTTTGGGGACTTGAACGAGAAAGAAACGGAGGGACGATTTCCTCTAAGGAGATTTCGTGAAGCTCATAGGCCTACTGGATTTTGCGGAGGTGAAAGAAGGCTACAGTACAGGAGCGGAAGAAGTTCAAAGTTCGGAAGGGCAGGAGCCGTCAATCGGGATCGCAAGGAGCGTGGTTCTACTCGTGAATCAGCATATCGGGAGTTCGTGAGGTAAGGATCCAACTCTTCGAAGCAGAAGTCGTGATATAGCGAGACGTGAAGTCCCGACGATCGCGTGGGATTGTATGACCACAAGTGATAGTGGAAGACAGATGGCGGAAAATTGGGCTCTCGTAAGCTCGGGGCTCGTAAGTTGAAAGTCCGAGTATTAGGAGGTTCAAATCGCGAAGGTGCGAGGTCGCGACAGAGGGAAATCGGGATCTCAGAGCTTCGGTTATCAGAGGTTGGGACCCCGAGTGCTTAGTGTCATGAGTTGCGAGACACGATATAGCGAAGCCCCGATAGCAGAGGAAGAAAGTCAGCGATTGATCGACGCATCGAGTCTCGGGAAGTCGAGAGTGTATTGAGCATACGAGAACTCATGAAGCAACGAAGTTTCGATCCTCCGAATAAGAAGAAGGGCTCGCGTGGAAAATAACCTGTGGGTGCAGATCTTCCGATTGGGAGATAGAAGGGCATTTGTGCTCTTCGGGCCGAGGGAAAGAAGGTCCTGGAGGAGGCGATCGTGCTTAGGGAAGTGCGATTGTGGTCAAGTGGTATCAGAGAGGGAATTTTCTTTGCTTTCTGTAGCAGAGAAGAGGATTTCACCATGCTGCCCAGAAGGGAAAGACAGTCACCCGGTCTAGAAGACAGGGATGCGTGAAGAAGAGGTAGGCCAACAGGGAATCCAGAAATGGAGAGACAGATGAGAGATCTCCAAACGAGATTAGAAGATATGGAGGCAGCCTAGAGACGCACAGCTGGGGCAGGGGATCTTAGTGATTCCGAAGTTGAAGAGGAAGCTGGACATGAAGAAGAAGTCACAGCAGAGGATGCATCAACTGAGCGGTTGATCAAAGCCATTTCCAGAATGAGCTCAAAGACGAAAATGGACATTCCAGTCTATGAAGAAAGTCTGGATGCAGAAGAGTTGTTGGATTGGATCAGGGCTCTTGACACCTACTTCGATTATGAGGATATCGAAGAGGATAAAAAGGTAAGGCATGCTATCACAAAATTAAAAGGACATGCAGCATTATGGTGGGACGAGCTACAGACAGATAGACGTTCCAAAGGCAAACCGAAGATTAAAAACTGGGACAGAATGTTTGCTAAGATGAAGGCAAAATTCATCCCAAGGGATTATCAGATCACACTGTTCAGGCTAATGCAGAACCTGAGACAAAAGTTGATGATGGTGAAAGAATACACCGAAGAATTTTACAAGCTCAACATCAAAGCAGGTCATCGTGGGAGTGATGATGAGAAGGTTGCCAGATATATGAATGGTCTGAGATATGACATTCAAGATGAGTTGAGCATGGTAACCATCAGAACTGTTGAGGATGCTTACCATATGGCTCTGAAAGCCAAGGAGAAGCTGAGCCACAAGCAAGGTCAGTGAGGGCGAGGCAGAAGTCAGCCCAGCGGCAAGGAAGTTTCCCAGGAGAAATTCCAGAAGCCCAAGGAGGAATGGAAGAAACCTCAGGGTAAAGCTGAAAAAGGTGGAACCTCATAGTGAGGACAGCCACAGGTTGAACAGAGAGGAAAACATAATGAGCAGAGAGGATATTATGCTGACGCAAACACTCTTCCTCATACTAGAGGTCGAGGTAGAGGAAGAGGTTGAGTGATCACATGTTTTACGTATGGGAAGAATGGGCACAAATCATTTGAGTGTCCAGAGAAAAAGAAAGTTGGAGGAGAAGCTCACATCACTGAAGTGCAGAGGCGTGATGTCAAGAATGAAGACACCGGAAGTGGGAAGTCACTGATGGTGCACAAAGTTCTCTTAACACCCGAGAAAGAGGTGGAGGACACAGCTTAGAGGACCAGATTGTTCAGAACAACTTGCAAGACCAAGGGCTGGAAGTGCAAGGTTATCGTGGATAGCAGAAGCACAGATAATCTTGTTTCAACCGAGATGGTGGAAAAGTTGGTGCTGAAGACAACCGATCACCCGAACCCATATAAAGTATCATGGCTACAGAAGGGTCATCAGGTGAGTGTCACTAAACAATGCTTGGTTGACATCAAGATAGGGGGATATAATGATAAGATCTTGTGTGATGTTATTCCCATGGATGTATGTCATTTTTTATTGTGTAGACCATGGCAATATGACAGGAATGTGGTTCATGATGGGAGAATGAACACATATACTTTAGAGAAAGATGGGAGAACCCATATGTTGCTTCCGATAAAGGATAAAGAAGTGAAGCCGAAAGTAAGAAACACCATACTTCTCATGAGTGGGAAGGAGCTTCTCACAGAGATGGAGAAGAAGGAAGATCCACAATTCTTTGTGGTCAGGAAGCCGAGGATTGTCCTGTTTAGCACAAGAGTGGACGATCTACCAGATGAGATTCAGGAACTGCTGGAAGAGTTCGCTGACATCATAGTGGACGAAATACCTCGTTTGTTGCCACCGATGAGGAGTGTGAGTCATCACATCGATCTCATACCCGGAGCTAGTTTGCCGAACAAGGAAACATACAGATTGAAGCCACCAGAGAATGAGGAGGTCAAGAAGCAGGTCCAGGATTTGTTGGACAAAGGATTGGTTAGGGAAAGCCTGAGTCCATGTGTTGTTCCGACAGTGCTTAGTCCAAAGAAGGATGGAGGTTGGAGAATGTGCACTGACTCTAGAGCGATCAACAAAATTACCATCAGGTACAGATTTCCACTACCGAGGATGGATGATCTGATGGACTACCTGAGTGGGGCAAATTATTTTTCGAAGATTGATCTAAAAAGCGGATATCACCAGATTCGCATGAGAGAAGGTGATGAATGGAAGACAACATTCAAGACAAATGAGGGTTTGTACGAATGGCTGGTCATGTCGTTTGGTTTGACGAATGCGCCAAGTACATTCATGAGGCTGATGAATGAAGTCCTGAAGGAGTTCATCGGCAAATTTGTTGTCGTATATCTGGACGATATACTGATTTTCAGCAAGACTAAGGCTGAACATTTGAAACATTTGGCCATTGTGATGAGGAAGCTACAGCAGGAGAAGTTGTTGATCAACATGAAGAAGTCCTCATTTATGAAGACAGAACTCATTTATTTGGGTTTTGTTATTTCCGCAAATGAGTTGAGGATGGATCCGAGTAAGGTGGAAGTGATTAAAAATTGGCCATCACCGAGAAATGTTTTCGAGGTGAGAAGTTTCCACGGATTGGCAAGTTTCTATAGGAAATTCATCAGGAATTTTAGTGGAATTAGCACAGAAATGATGGACACAGTGAAGAAGCAGCATAAAGTTTTTCATTGGACAACAGAGGCTGAGAAGAGATTCAATCTGTTGAAGCGGAAGATCACAGAGCAACCAGTGTTGGTGTTGCCAGATTTTCGGAAGACATTTCAAGTGAAATGCGATGTGAGCGGATATGCCGTAGGAGGGGTCTTGAGTCAGGATGACAGACCAGTCGCATATTTTAGCGAGAAGTTGGATGATGCAAAGATGAAATACTCCACGTATGATAAAGAGTTTTATGCTATCATACAGGCATTGAAAAAGTGGAGGCATTACTTGATCCCGAAAGAATTTGTACTGTATAGTGATAATCATGCATTGCAGTTTGTGAGTCAATAAGAGAAGTTGAACCAGAAACATGCAAAATGGGTAGAGTATATGCAGAATTTCACGTTTGTGATCAAACACATTTCAGGTACTACTAACAAAGTCGCTGATGCTTTGAGCAGGAAATGTTTGTTGCTGCAGGAATTCCGAGTCAAAACCTTGGGTTTTGAAAATCTAAAGGACATGTATGCAGGAGATGCAGACTTCGGAGAAGCATATGAAGCAACTGAGAATCTAGTTCTCAGGGATCGGAGCCCATGGATAGACTACATGATCCAGGAAAGATTGTTTTTCAGAGGCAATCAATTGTGTATTCCAAATTGCTCCATGAGGGAGAACTTGGTGAAGGAAAAACACAGTGGTGGATTGGCAGGGCACTTTGGCCACAACAAAACATTCACCAAGTTGAGCGAATCATATTTTTGGCCAGGCATGCAAACAGATGTCAAAAAGTTTGTTGACAGATGCAGAATTTGTCAGCATTCGAAAGGGAGGAAGCAAAATGCAGTTTTCTATCAACCATTGCCCATACCAGAGAGACCATGGGAAGAGATTAGCATGGATTTTGTATTGGGTTTGCCGAGGACGCAGAGAGGGTTTGATTCCATATTTGTGGTGGTGGACAAGTTTTCAAAGATGGCACATTTTATTCCATGCCAGAAGACCAGCGATGCGACCCACATCGCAAATTTGTTTTTCAAAGAGGTTCTTAGACTCCATGGATTACCGAGAAGCATAGTCTCGGATAGGGATACGAAGTTCATAGGCCATTTTTGGAGGACGCTATGGAAGAATCTAGGAACAAACTTAGCGTTTAGTTCATCTTATCATCCGAAAACAGATGGACAGACAGATGTGGTTAACAGGAGTTTGGGGGATTTACTGAGAAGCTTGGTGACAGAGCACCATGGCAGCTGGGACAACATATTTCCACAGGCTGAGTTTGCAGACAATGATCTTGTGAATCAGAGTACAGGCAAGAGTCCATTTCAAATTGTGTATGGGACACAACCAAGGGGAGTTTCAGAACTTAGGGAGCCAGAACAGGCTATGACTAGTAGTGCTAGTGCAGAGGAATTCGTTGAAGCAATGAAGGAACTTCACAGCAAGGTGAAGCAGCGATTGATGGGCTCAAATCAGGAGTATAAGCACAGAGCCGACCAGCGGAAGAGACAACTTCAGTTTGAAGTTGGTGATCTGGTTTTGGCACATTTGAGAAAGGAAAGGTTTCCAAGGGGAACATATAATAAGATGAAAATGAAGAAAATCGGGCCATACAGAGTCCTGAAGAAATTTGGAGAGAACGCATATGAGATTGAGTTGTCGGATGGCATCGAGATATCTCTGATATTTAATGTTTCGGATTTATACCCATACAAGGCTGGAGAAGCAGAGACTGGAACTGAGGAACTAGTGATCCAGTGGATGAAACAATTACCATTTGCAGAGAAACCGCAGATGGAATGCATACTGGACAAGCGAGTGGGTAAGAAGACCAGACACAAGCAGTATTTCGAGTACTTGGTAAAGTGGAAGAATCACCCAGTGGAAGATGCCAGCTAGGAAAATGAAGCGATGATACAAAAGCATGGACAGACTGTGCAGGAGCTCATGGACAGGAGCCCATGAAAACTTTCAAGCTGAGGAGTATGATGTAGGAGCATCGCCCACGTCAAGCGAGCCAGCACGAAAGAAGAAGACAGCTGGACAGCGCCAACACAAATTTTGAAACACCTTGATATTGTTGCGCTAAACATTACTGGGTGGATTTAATGAAGCGCACTTTGTATATTGTAATGGACCTTGAGTGGATAAGATCTCGTCCTTAGGTAGATGAGGCATTTAAGATAGTTAATGCTAGTAGATAGGATTTTAATTGTAGATTTGATAGTTTAGAGTTGGAGAGGGAAAATGGATATAGACACCCTCCTTTGTACATTGTAACATAATTCAGATACTCATTCAGGAGAGTAAGAAGAGCAAGAAGAGAACTTTGTAGAGAACATCCATGTACAGATATTGAATTAATAGAAGGAAGCTTTGATTCAATTCCATGGTTATGTGTCTATTCTCTGTGTGTTGATGTTCTGCTTATGAATGTTTGTTTTCTGGGTATGCATTTGCTTGGTATATGTTGTGCATAAGATTTCATGTTTCGAAACTAAAGTCTGAAGGAGAAGAAGAGTGAATGAGTTTCAATTGTTCTCTAAGTGAACCAGAGGATTCCTGCAAGGAGTGCAGTTGAATTTGTCCGCAAGGAGTGCGTGACTGCAGGGTTCAGTTAGAGATAGATTTTGTTCTCATCTCTTCGAGAGTGCAGGTTTGGCACCAAATCCGTGAGAGGCGTGCGCAGGATAGACAAGGACTCAGAGTTGCGATTCTGAGAAAAGGAATTTGAAAAGGAATTTGCGAGTTGCGAGTTGATTTTTGCTGCAGGAGTGCGCAGGATTGAAGACTTCAACACTTAACGTGTTTTGAAGATTTTCCGCAAGGAGTGCATGCAAGAACTTCTTCTCAAGGGAATTGAAGTCGTTCGAAGCTCAGGAAGGATAGACCTTCGAGTTCTTCGAAGGACGGGATAAACAAACTTGTGCTTTGAAGGCTGCAAAGGACGTCGCAGGTTTGCATGCAGGGTGACGAGTTTTGTGAAAGAATAGCTCACCATTTTGGGGACTTGAACGAGAAAGAAACGGAGGGACGATTTCCTCTAAGGAGATTTCATGAAGCTCAGAGGCCTACTGGATTTTGCGGAGGTGAAAGAAGGCTACAGTGCAGGAGGGGAAGAAGTTCGAAGTTCGGAAGGGTAGGAGTCGTCGATCGGGATCGCGAGGAGCATGGTTATACTCGTGAATCATCATATCGGGAGTTCGTGAGGTAAGGCTCCAACTCTTCAAAGCGGAAGTCGCGATATAGCGAGACGCAAAGTCCCGACAATCGCGTGGAATTGTATGAAAATAGGTGATAGTGGAAGACAGGTGACAGAAAATCAGGCTCTCGTAAGCTCGGGGCTCATAAGTTGAAAGTCCGAGTATTAGGAGGTTCAAATCGCGAAGGTGCGAGGTCACGAGATCGTGACAGAGGGAAATCGGGATCTCGGAGCTTTGGTTATTGGAGGTTGGGACCCTGAGTGCTTAGTGTCACGAGTTGCGAGACACGATATAGCGAAGCCCCGATAGTAGAGGAAGAAAGTCAACGATTGACCGATGCATCAGGTCTCGGGAAGTTGAGAGTGTATTGAGCATATGAGAACTCGCGAAGCAACGAAGTTTCGATCCTCCGAATAAGAAGAAGGGCTCGCATGGAAAAGAACCTGTGGGTGCAGATCTTCCGATTGGGAGATAGAAGAGCATTTGCGCTCTTCGGGCCGAGGGAAAGAAGGTCCTGGAGGAGGCGATCGTGCTTAGGGAAGCGCATTTGCAGTCAAATCACCAATCACCACTAGTACTACCCAGTAAATATAGCTCGGTGGAATATTTCTGACTTGCATTCACAACAACACTAACGTGAAACCATATGAAACACTAATATAAACATCGTTGTTTGGTATCGCAAGTGGTAAGATAATCCTTCCAAAATATCGAACGTCGCCTTAAACCCCCAAAAAGCATAAAAGCATATCGAGCATTGCCTTAAATCCCCAAAAAATCATAAAAGCATATCCATAGCTTTATAAATAGCATTTGTTTTGCCTACTCGTAGACATAATTCTCACTTTTCCCGTTAGTTTCTCTGTGTGTTTTTGTGTTGCCATGTATACGTTTTAGCTCTGTAATGTGTGTGGATTAATCGGCCTTGAAATTGCTCGTTTGTTGATGTTTTGTTACATATGTGTCTGTCTATTTGTGAATTTTTTGATGTTTTGTTATGTATGTGTCTGTCTATTTGTGAATTTGTCGTTCTTTATGACAAGGAAGAGAAGATAATTTGCCTGCGTGAAGAGGGATTGATGAATCGGCTACACAATTTACGGTGGGAGGAATTGAGCCTTCTTTCATTTCATGGATGCATAGCCAGTAGAGAGGAATTAAGAAATTACGCTTCGTGCTCCTCCTACAGGTATGGAGTTTGCTTCTTAGGTTAATGGATGATCATACATATTTTTCTCCAGTATAAATCCGGGTTTCTATAAATTTTTGTTGTTGTCCATCCTTCTTCCGCTTAAAGTTTGTACTCAGTATATGCTTTTATATGTCATTTGTTATTTTTCTTATTCCTTGGCTGCTAGCAATCTTACCAAAAACCTTACCAAAACTTTATTATTTCAGTTACTTTTAGGAATTAATCGACATTAAACTCATTTTTCTTTCCTCTAATTTGTTAGCATATCTAATTTACTATGTTTTCTTCAATTTATTCTCATATAATTTAGTTTAATAATTTTTTTTTTTTTTCCATTATATTAAAACAGCTTTAAAACTTGTATTGCTCATTAATTTATCTAGCTTTAATAAACAATGGCGGAAATAGGAGAGAAAAACTAAATTAGAAGACTCTCCATCTTCTAATTAGAGGGAGGGAAAAACTAAATTAGAAGACTCTCCATCTCCAACGACGGAAATGGGAGGGAAAAACTAAATTAGAAGACTCT
>ML818577.1:54738-70739 GCA_009831015.1 Picea engelmannii | reverse complement strand
ATTGGGTAGACCATGGCAATATGACAGGAATGTGGTTCATTATGGGAGAATGAACACATATACTTTAGAGAAAGATGGGAGAACCCATATGTTTCTTCCGATAAAGGATAAAGAAGTGAAGCCGGAAGTAAGCAACACCATACGTCTCATGAGTGGGAAGGAGCTTTTCACAGAGATGGAGAAGAAGGAAGATCCACAATTCTTTGTGGTTAGGAAGCCGAGGATTGTCCTGACTAGCACAAGAGTGGACGATCTACCAGATGAGATTCAGGAACTGCTGGAAGAGTTCGCCGACATCATAGTGGACGAACTACCTCGTTCGTTGCCACCGATGAGGAGTGTGAGTCATCACATCGATCTCATACCCGGAGATAGTTTGCCAAAAAAGGCAACATACAGATTGACGCCACCAGAGAATGAGGAGGTCAAGAAGCAGGTCCAGGATTTGTTGGACAAAGGATTGGTCAGGGAAAGCTTGAGTCCATGTGTTGTTCTGATAGTGCTTATTCCAAAGAAGGATGGAGGTTGGAGAATGTGCACTGACTCTAGAGCGATCAACAAAATTACCATCAGGTACAGATTTCCACTACCGAGGATGGATGATCTGATGGACTACCTGAGTGGGGAAAATTATTTTTCGAAGATTGATATGAAAAGCGGATATCACCAGATTCGCATGAGAGAAGGTGATGAATGGAAGACAGCATTCAAGACAAACGAGGATTTGTACGAATGGCTGGTCATGTTGTTTGGTTTGACGAATGCGCCAAGTACATTCATGAGGCTGATGAATGAAGTCCTGAAGGAGTTCATCGGCAAATTTGTTGTCGTATATCTAGACGATATACTGATTTTCAGCAAGACTAAGGATGAACATTTGAAACATTTGGCCATTATGATGAGGAAGCTACAACAGGAGAAGCTATTGATCAACATGAATAAGTCCTCATTTATGAAGACATAACTCATTTATTTGGGTTTTGTTATTTCCACAAATGAGTTGAGGATGGATCCGAGTAAGGTGGAAGTGATTAAAAATTGGCCATCACCGAGAAATTTTTTCGAGGTGAGAAGTTTCCACGGATTGGCAAGTTTCTATAGGAAATTCATCAGGAATTTTAGTGGAATTAACGCAGAAATGATGGACACAGTGAAGAAGCAGCATAAAGTTTTTCATTGGACAACAGAGGCTGAGAAGAACTTCAATCTGTTGAAGCGGAAGATCACAGAGCAACCAGTGTTGGTGTTGCCATATTTTTGGAAGACATTTCAAGTGAAATGCGATGCAAGCGGATATGTCGTAGGAGGGGTCTTGAGTCAGGATGATAGACCAGTCGCATATTTTAGCGAGAAGTTGGATGATGCAAAGATGAAATACTCCACGTATGATAAAGAGTTTTATGCTATCATACAAGCATTGAAAAAGTGGAGGCATTACTTGATCCCGAAAGAATTTGTATTGTATAGTGATAATCATGCATTGCAGTTTGTGAGTCAATAAGAGAAGTTGAACCAGAAACATGCAAAATGGGTAGAGTATATGCAGAATTTCAGGTTTGTGATCAAACACATTTCAGGTACTACTAACAAAGTGGCTGATGCTTTGAGCAGGAAATGTTTGTTGCTGCAGCAATTCCGAGTCAAAACCTTGGGTTTTGAAAATCTGAAGGACATGTATGCAGGAGATGCAGAATTCAGAGAAGCATATGAAGCAGCTGAGAATCTAGTTCTCAGGGATTGGAGCCCATGGATAGAATACATGATCCAGGAAGGATTGTTGTTCATAGGCAATCAATTGTGTATTCCAAATTGCTCCATGAGGGACAACTTGGTGAAGGAAAAACACAGTGGTGGATTGGTAGGGCACTTTGGCCACGACAAAACATTCGCCAAGTTGAGAGAATTGTATTTTTGGCCAGGCATGCGAACAGATGTCAAAAAGTTTGTTGACAGATGCAGAATTTGTCAGCATTCGAAAGGGAGGAAGCAAAATGCAGGTTTCTATCAACCATTGCCCATGCCAGAGAGACTATGGGAAGCGATTAGCATGGATTTTGTATTGGGTTTTTCGAGGACGCAGAGAGGGGTTGATTCCATCTTTGTGGTGGTGGATAGGTTTTCAAAGATGGCACATTTTATTCCATGCCAGAAGACTAACGATGCAACCCACATCGCAAATTTGTTTTTCAAAGAGGTTGTTAGACTCCATGGATTACCGAGAAGCATAGTCTCGGATAGGGATATGAAGTTCATAGGCTATTTTTGGAGGATGCTATGAAAGAAGCTAGGAACAAACTTAACATTTAGTTCATCTTATCATCTGCAGACGAAGGGACAGACAGAGGTGGTTAACAGGAGTTTGGGGGATTTACTGAGAAGTTTGGTGACAGAGCACCATGGCAGCTGGGACAACATATTGCCATAGGTTGAGTTTGCAGACAATGATTCTGTGAATCGGAGTACAAGTAAGAGTCCATTTCAAATTGTGTATGGGACACAACCAAGGGGAGTTTCGGAACTCAGGGAGCCAGAACAGGCTGTGACTAGTAGTGCTAGTGCAGAGGAATTCGTTGAAGCAATGAAGGAGCTTCACAACAAGGTGAAGCAACAATTGATGGGCTCAAATCAGGAGTATAAGCACAGAGCCGACCAGAAGAAGAGACAACTTCAGTTTGAAGTTGGTGATCTGTTTTTGGCACATTTGAGAAAGGAAAGATTCCCAAGGGGAACATATAATAAGCTGAAAATGAAGAAAATTGGGCCATGCAAAGTCCTGAAGAAATTTGGAGAGAACGCATATGAGATTGAGTTGTCGGATGGCATCAGGATATCTCCAATATTTAATGTTTTGGATTTATACCCATACAAGGCTGGAGAAGCAGAGACTGGAACTGAGGAACTAGTGATCCAGTGGATGAAACAATTACCAGTTGCAGAGAAACCGCAGATGGAATGCATACTGGACAAGCGAGTGGGTAAGAAGACCAGGCGCAAGCAGTATTTCAAGTACCTGGTAAAGTGGAAGAATCACCCAGTGGAAGATGCCAGCTAGGAAAATGAAGCGATGATACAAAAGCATGGACAGACTGTGCAGGAGCTCATGGAAAGGAGCCCATGAAAACTTTCAAGCTGAGGAGTATGATGCGGGAGCATCGCCCACATCAAGCGAGCCAGCACGAAAGCAAAAGATAGTTGGACAGCGCCAGCACAAATTTTGAAACACCTTGATATTGTTGCGCCAAACATTACTGGGTGGATTTAATGAAGCACACTTTGTATATTGTAATGGACCTTGAGCGGATAAGCTCTTGTCCTTAGGTAGATGAGGCATATAAGATAGTTAATGCTAGTAGATAGGATTTTAATTGTAGATTTGATAGTTTAGAGTTTGAGAGGGAAAATGGATATAGACACCCTCCTTTGTACATTGTAACATAATTCAGATACTCATTCAAGAGAGTAAGAAGATCAAGCAGAGAACTGTGTAGAGAAAATCCATGTACAGATATTGAATTAATAGAAGGAAGCTTTGATTCAATTCCATGGTTATGTGTCTATTCTCCGTGTGTTGATGTTCTGCTTATGAATGTTTGTTTTCTGGTTATGAATTTGCTTGGTATATGCTGTGCATAAGATTTCATGTTTCGAAACTGAAGTCTGAAGGAGAAGAAGCATGAATGAGTTTCAATTGTTCTCTAAGTGAACCAGAGGATTCCTGCAAGGAGTGCAGTTGAATTTGTTTGCAAGCAGTGCGTGACTGCAGGGTTCAGTTAGAGATAGATTTTGTTCTCATCTCTTCAAGAGTGCAGGTTTGGCACTGAATCCGTGCGAGGCGTGTGCAGGCTAGACAAGGACTCAGAGTTGCAATTCTGAGAAAAGGAATTTGAAAAGGAAGTTGTGAGTTGCGAGTTGATTTTTGCTGCAGGAGTGCGCAGGATTGAAGACTTCAACACTTAGCATGTTTTGAATATTTTCCGGAAGGAGTGCATGCAAGAACTTCTTCCCGAGGGAATTGAAGTCGTTCGAAGCTCAGGAAGGATAGACCTTCGAGTTCGTCGAAGGACGGGATAAACAAACTTGTGCTTTGAAGGCTGCAAAGGACGTCGCAGGTTTGCGTGCAGGGTGACGAGTTTTGTGAAAGAATAGCTCGCCATTTTGGGGACTTGAACGAGAAAGAAATGGAGGGACGATTTCCTCTAAGGAAATTTCGCGAAGCTTAGAGGCCTACTGGATTTTGCGGAGGTGCAAGAAGGCTACAGTGCAGGAGTGGAAGAAGTTCGAAGTTCGGAAGGGCAGGAGTCATCGATCGGGATTGCGAGGAGCATGGTTCTACTCGTGAATTAGCATATCGGGAGTTTGTGAGGTAAGGGTCCAACTCTTCAAAGCGGAAGTCGCGATATAGCGAGACGCGAAGTCCCGACGATCGCGTGGGATTGTATGAAAATAGGTTATAGTGGAAGACAGGTGGCGGAAAATCGAGCTCTCGTAAGCTCAGGGCTCGTAAGTTGAAAGTCCGAGTATTAGCTGGTTCAAATCGCGAAGGTACGAGGTCATGAGATCGTGACAGAGGGAAATCGGGATCTCGGAGCATCGGTTATCAGAGGTTGGGACCCCGAGTGCTTAGTGTCACAAGTTGTGAGACACGATATAGCGAAGCCCCGATAGCAGAGGAAGAAAGTCAGTGATTGACCGATGCATCGGGTCTCGGGAAGTCGAGAGTGTATTGAGCATACGAGAACTCACAAAGCAGCGAAGTTCCGATCCTCCTAATAAGAAGAAGGGCTCAAGTGGAAAAGAACTTGTGGGTGCAGATCTTCCGATTGGGAGATAGAAGAGCATTTGCGCTCTTCGGGCCGAGGGAAAGAAGGTCCTGGAGGAGGTGATCGTGCTTAGGGAAGCACGTTTGTAGTCAAATTACCAATCACCACTAGTACTACCCAGTAACTATAGTTCGGTGGAATATTTCTGACTTGCATTCACAACAACACCAACGTGAAACCATATGAAACACTAATATAAACATTGTTGTTTGGTATCACAAGTGGTAAGCTAATCCTTCCAAAATATCGAGCGTTTCCTTAAACCCCCAAAAAGCATAAAATCATATCGAGCGTTTCCTTAAATCCCCAAAAAAGCATAAAAGCATATCCGTAGCTTTATAAATAGCATTTGTTTTGCCTGCTCGTAGACATAATTCTCACTTTTCCCGTTAGTCTCTCTGTGTGTTTTTGTGTTGCCATGTATACGTTTTAGCTCTGTAATGTGTGTGGATGAATCGGCCTTGAAGTTGCTCATTTGTTGATGTTTTGTTACGTATGTGTCTGTCTATTTGTGAATTTGTTGATGTTTTGTTACGTATGTGTCTGTCTATTTGTGAATTTGTCGTTCTTTATGACAAGGAAGAGAAGATAATTTGCCTGCGTGAAGAGGGATTGATGAATCGGATACACAATTTACGGCAGGAGGAATTGAGCCTTGTTTCATTTCATGGATGCACAGCCAGCAGAGAGGAATTAAGAAATTATGCTTCGTGCTCCTCCTACAGGTATGGAGCTTGCTTCTTAGGTTAATGGATGATCGTACATATTTTTCTCTAGTATAAATCCGGGTTTCTATAAATTTTTGTTGTTGTCCATCCTTCTTTCGCTTAAAGTTTGTACTCAGTATATGTTTTTATATGTCATTTTTTATTTTTCTTATTCCTCGGCTGCTAGCAATCTTACCAAAAACCTTACCAAAACTTTATTATTTCGGTTACTTTTAGGAATTAATCGACATTAAACTCATTTTTCTTTCCTCTAATTTGTTAGCATATCTAATTTACTATGTTTTCTCCAATTTATTCTCATATAATTTAGTTTAATAAAATTATTATTTTTTTCCATTATATTAAAACAGCTTTAAAACTTGTATTGCTCATTAATTTATCTAGCTTTAATAAACAATGGCAGAAATAGGAGAGAAAAACTAAATTAGAAGACTCTCCATCTTCTAATTAGAGGGAGGGAAAAACTAAATTAGAAGACTCTCCATCTCCAACGACGGAAATGGGAGGGAAAAGCTAAATTAGAAGACTCTCCATCTTCACAGTTTGGGTTTTATCAGACGCACATTGTCCATCTTTTAAGTTGGGTTTGATCAAACACAGAATCTCATCAGCCATTCATTTTTCATTGTTTGTATCTACCTGTTTGATATGTATTTCTGATTCTTTGTATCTACCAGTTAGTTTTTCATTTTTTTATATTTTTAAAATATTCCTATATTAGCTGGTTGGATTTTTTCTTTATTATACATATGTGTGGAGTTTTCCCTAGTTGGATGACATGCATGAATTTCATGGTTAATATATGTCACCAGCCTGCAAACCCTTTCCCAACTCCAGAAATGAAACCCTGCTCAAGCGGAGGTCGTTCGTTCAAATCCCGTTTATGGTTGATTTTATTTAGTGTGTAAAAGTCATATGTCAGTGACGTGTTCACGACATTTCCCTGCCAAGTACGTGGCCAGTAGTCCGAAAAATATTTCCTCCCCATTTCGTTGTGAACAAGATGCTCTCTACAATCCCATTAGGAGAATTCACTAGATGGTTTTATTTTTTTAACGTTTTTTAATTACTGTTTAAACTCCGATCAAAATTTAGAAAGATATTTAAAATTATAGGTTTCTAGATTGCATATTTTTTGAGAGCCATAATCAATTTGTATATTAAAAAAATAATTTAACAAATATAAATAATTTGTATATTGCGATTTACATGATTCCAAAATTAATTACCAAAAATCGAATTAGAAACAAGAAAACCCTCAGATAGTCGGTAGACTCAGTAGGTATACACCTATTTCCTTACTCCACCCCCAAACTATCATGTCTCGCCACATGGACTGAGTCGACGCAGTGCAAGGGACACGTGAGGTCTAGCAGATTAGACTGGCATTTAATGCATACAATTACTCATGTTCAGTGCACTTTACATCGAATTTGGGTTTAACAACGCCATAACCCATTGTGATTACTAGATCATCTTTTGATTTTTAATAGGGTAAAAAATATTATAATTTAGTATTCAATTTTTGTTTGTTAGTTAAAAATGTATCTGTAATTTGTTAGGTCAGTATTTTTAACTATGAGCTAAGAAACCACATTCCATAATTTGTTAGGTCAGTATTTTTAACTATGAGCTAAGAAACCACATCCCAGAAATATGAGCTAAGAAACCACAACCAATAAATATTTGGATATTTAAGTCGTTAAAATCATTGGAACATGAAATCGTGAGTGGGCCTTCTGAGTCCAGAGACTACTCCCGATGGATCACTAGTGAGATGGCTGGCCCACCGCATCACGGCTCCAACAAGGTATGTCTCCACCCACCTACCTCGAGGCTCGAGATTACTGGCCAAGGTTACATTTAATGAACTGAACGATGTATAAATAGTAATTTGGTACTCTCCACTGTTTGTGAAATGTGGTGGGATTTACTTTCTCATTGACGGAATCATTCAAATTCTTATTATCGAAAGAGATTGATTAATCAAGATTCTTAATGATGCAGACCGCACCCGGCACACGTCCGCGATCACCATGACCTTCTTCTTCATGGGCCTGAAGAACTAAAATACTCTTCTTATCCCTTATTGGGCGTTATCGCGAAACTCGTGGGCACATTCCTCGTGCTACACAAACCCCGAAACCCGATGGGTCTCAATGCCGATGCTTCTTCGTTCCTGTTGGGGATTTCCCTATCGGGAAATCGGCATATGCGATGTCGCATTTCACTGGCACCATGAATCTCCGAACCTCGATTCGCGATGGCACCTGTCTCTCTCTCCCAAGCTCCTTCAGGTTAGCCCCTTCCGCATATGACCTGTCGTTCCACGAGACCACAACCTGATCCCCGTCGGAGTTTCAGACTTCACGGTTTTGATATCCGTAGGACCTACGCTTCCGGAAACTCTGAGATGCTGAACCCCGATACATGTGCGGTCTCTCTCCTCCACGTCACCGCTCCTTTCTCTTCTTATCGAGGATCGCAAAATTGCAATTTCTATTTCAGCAATTCCTTTGTGAAAGAACCCTGAATTTCCGAACCCGACTCTTCGGGATCTCCCGCCACGTGTCCTTGCTGCGATCAACGGTTCCGACCCTCTCGGGAAATCGCGGATAGCGATTTCAATATGCTCGATCCTCTTGTCTACGGAAATCCCGATGAACTTGATGTCCCGATGACTCCTCGGGTTCTTCCTCTAATCTGGGGACTTAACCCCTGCGCAACTTTCCAGAGATTTGATGGCTGACGGGATTTCACTGATTTCTCCTGTGAGCCCTGACCGTTGATTCTTCCCCTTTGAGGATTTCTTGAGAAACTATAGGTTCTTTCTCAGAACTTGTTCTCCAACTCCTGTATTTGTACTTCCTTCTCAAACCTTCCTCGACCCAAAACCTCCTGGCTATCTTTCAACCATACTATGAAGGAACTATCCCTCTTGAGCTTGCGTGCACTACTCGTGCTCAACATTCAATGCTTTCTAAGTGTTGAATCTTTCAGACTCTACGCACTCCCTGTAGCAGCAGTCGTCTAACTCCTTTACTCAGACTAACAATTGAGACTTCTTCTTATCCAGCCTGCACGCTCCTTGCAGGACCTCAATAACCCAAATCAACTCCTGGGCAAATAAAATCAAAAGGTTCAGCTACTGAGCCTTCATCGACGCACTCCTTGTGGATGAATTCGACTGCACACCTTGNTGAGACTTCTTCTTATCCAGCCTGCACGCTCCTTGCAGGACCTCAATAACCCAAATCAACTCCTGGGCAAATAAAATCAAAAGGTTCAGCTACTGAGCCTTCATCGACGCACTCCTTGTGGATGAATTCGACTGCACACCTTGCAGGAATCTCCCGGCTCAGATAGAGAAACAATTGAAACTTATCCTCTTCCCTTTCAGACTTCAGCTAAAACCTAAAATCACATGCACAACATATACAAAGAAAATGCATCACCAGAAAACAAATATTCATGAGCACCTAAATGACATACACAAAGAAACAACACCAGCCATGAATTTGAATCAGAATTCCATTCTATTAATTCAACATCTGTACATTGGTGTTCTCCACAAGTTCACTGCTTGCTCTTCTCTTCTGAATGCTTGATTCTGAATAATGTTACAATGATACAACGAGGGTGTCTATATTCGTTTTCCCTCTCAGAATCTAAAACTGTCTAATGTGGAAATAAAATTCTATCTACCTGCATTAAACCTATTAAATGCCTCCTATCTATTTCAGACAAGAGCGTATGGCTTGAGGTCTGATACAACATAAAAAAGGCGCTCCTTCATAAAGGATCATTTAAGACTTGCACTACAATCCCAAAGCACTTTTCAAAATTTGGGTTTGTTTCTCCAGCTGATCTTTCGCTTGATGTGTTGGCTCGCTTGCTGAGTTGGCGATGCTCCTCCATCATACTCCTCGGCTTGAAAAATTTCATGGGCTCCTATCCATGAGCTCCTGCACGGTCTGTCCATGCTTTTGGATAGATGCTTCTGTCTCCCAGTAGGCATCTTCCACTGGATGATTCTTCCATTTCACCAGATACTCAAAGTATTGCTTCCGTCTGGTTCTTTTGCTGACTCTCTTGTCAAGTATACACTCCATCTGTGGCCTTTCTGCAATCGACATCTGCTTCTGCCACTGGACTTCTGGATGTTCATCAGTTCCAGTTCCTGTTTCCTCAGCCTTATATGGATATAAGTCTGAAACATTGAATGTCGGAGATATTCCTATCTCATCCGGCAACTCAATCTCATAAGCGTTTTCTCCCAACTTCTTTAGGAGTCTGCATGGCCCAATTTTCTTCATATTCAACTTGTTGTATGTTCCCCTTGGGAACCTTTCTTTCCTCAGATGCGCCAGAACTAGATCACCAACCTTGAACTGAAGTTGTCTTCTATGCTGATCCGCTCTGCGTTTATATTCCTGGTTCGACTCCAACAATCGCTACTTCACTCTGCTGTGAAGTTCTTCCATCGCCTCTACGAATTCTTCAACGCTTGCACTCTTTGTGATTATCTGTTCTGAGTCCCTCAGTTTAGATACTCCTCTTGGTTGCCTGCCATATACAATCTCAAATGGAATTTTCCCTGTGCTTCTGTTCACTGAATCATTGTAAGTTAATTCTTCCTGTGGAAACACATTATCCCAACTACTGTGGTGCTCCGTCACCAGGCTTCTTAATAAATCTCCAAGGCTTCGATTTACAACCTCTGTTTTCCCATCTGTTTGAGGATGATAGGCTGAACTAAACATCAAGTTAGTTCCCATCTTCTTCCAGAGTGTCCTCCAGAAATGTCCAATGAACTTTGTATCCCTGTCCGATACAATGCTTCTGGGTAAACCATGAAGTCTAATAATCCTTGAAGAACAGATTTGTGATATGAGTCGCATCGCTAGTCTTCTGGCATGGAATAAAATGTGCCATTTTGGAAAACCTGTCGACCACTACAAAGATCGAGTCATGTCCTCTTTGCATCCTCGGTAATCCCAATATGAAATCCATGCTGATTTCATCCCATGGCCTCTCAGGTATGGGTAATGATTGATAGAATCTCGCATTCTACTTTCTGCCCTTTGAATGCTGACAAATTCTGCACCTGTCAACAAACTTTTTGACATTTGTTCGCATCTTCGGCCAAAAGTAGGCTTCACTCAACTTTGCAAATGTATTTTCATGGACAAAATTCCCTGCTAAGCCACCATTGTGCTTTTCTTTTAGCAGATTCTCCCTCATGGAGCAATTCGGAATGCATAACTGATTGCCTCTGAACAGAAATCCATTATGGATCATGTAATCCATCCACGGGCTTCTATCTCTGAGAACTCGATTCTCAACTGCCTCATATACCTCTGCAAAATCAGCATCACCTGCATACATGTCCTTAAGGTTTTCAAAACCCAATGTCTTGACTCTGAACTCCTGCAACAACAAACACTTCCTGCTCAAAGCATCAGCCACTTTGTTAGCAATCCCTGAAATGTGTTTAATTACAAATCTAAAGTTCTGCATATACTCTACCTATTTAGCATGTTTTTGATTCAGCTTTTCCTGCTGAGTCACAAACTGTAATGCATGATTATCACTATACAGTACAAACTCTCTTGGGATCAGATAATGTCTCCACTTCTTCAACGCTTGTATGATAGCATAAAATTCTTTATCATACGTAGAATACTTTAGCTTTGTCTCATCCAGCTTCTCGCTGAAATATGCAATTATTTTGTCCTCCTGGCTCAAGACCGCTCCTATGGCAAAGCCACTTGCATCACATTTCACTTGGAATACCTTTGCAAAATCTGGCAACACCAAAACCGGTTGTTCTGTGATCTTTCGCTTCAACAAATTGAATCTTTTCTCTGCCTCTTCAGTCCAATGAAAAGATTTATGTCTTTTCTTGACTGTGTCCATCATCATTGCGCTAATTCCATTGAATTTCCTAATGAATTTCCTGTAGAAACTTGCCAATCCGTGGAAACTTCTCACCTTGAAAACATTTCTTGGTGATGGCCAATTTTTAATCACCTCCACTTTACTTGGATCCATCTTCAATTCATTTGCCGATATGACAAACCCCAAGTAAATGAGTTCTGTCTTCATAAATGAATATTTCCTCACATTGATCAACAACTTCTCTTGTTGTAGCTTCCTCATTACTGCAGCTAAATTATTCATATGTTCTTCCTTCGTTTTGCTGAAAATCAATATGTCATCTAAATAAACAATGACAAACTTACCAATGAATTCCTTCAGCACTTCATTCATCATCCTCATGAATGTACTTGGTGCATTCGTCAAACCAAATGGCATGACTAGACATTCGTACAACCCTTCATTGGTTTTGAAGGTTGTCTTCCACTCATCGCCTTCCCTCATGCGAATCTGATGGTATCTGCTTTTCAAATCAACCTTTGAAAAAAACTCTGCTCCACTCAAGCAGTCCATCAAGTCATTCATCCTCAGCAATGGAAACCTGTACCTGATGGTTATCTTGTTGATGGCTCTAGAATCAGTGCACATTCTCCAACCTCCATCCTTCTTTGGACTTAGTACCGTTGGAACGACACACAGACTTAGACTCTCCCTGACTAGTCCTTTATCCAGCAGCTCCTGTACCTACCTTTTGACCTCCTCATTCTCCTGCGGTGTCAACCTGTACGCTGCTTTGTTTGGAAAAATAGCTCCTGGTATGAGGTCTATATGATGACTTATGCTCCTCATCGGTGGCAACGAATGAGGTAATTCTTCTACCACTATGTCAGCGAACTCTTCCAATAGTTCCTGAATTTCCTCCAGCAGATCATCCACTCTTGTGCTGGTCAAAACAACCCTTGGTTTCCTGACCACCAAGAATTGTGGATCTTCCTTCTTCTTTACTTCTACCAGAAGTTCCTTCCCACTCATGAGAAGTATCCTGTTGTTCACTTCCGGTTTCACCTCCTTATCTTTTATCGGAAGTAACATATGTGTTCTCCCATTCTTCTCTAAAGTGTATGTATTCATCTTCCCATCATGAATTATGTTCCTGTCATATTGCCATGGTCTGCCTAGCAATAAATGACATACATCCATAGGAATAACATCACTGATAATTTTATCATTATATCCTCCTATCTTGATGTCCACTAAGCACTGTTTAGTGACACTCACCTGATGTCCCTTCTGTAGCCATGAGACTTTATATGGACTCGGGTGATCAGTTGTTTCCAACTCTATTTTTTCCACCATCTCAGTTGAAACGAGATTGTCAGTGCTTCCGCTGTCCATAATAACCTTGCATTTCTTGTCTTTGGTATTGCATGTAGTTCTGAATAGTTTGCTTCTCTGAGTTGCATCCTCCACCTCCTTCTCGGGTGTTACGAGAAATTTTCACATCATCAAAGACCTTCTGTCTTCTTCATCCTCTGCTTCATCAGCTCGCCTTTGTGCCTCGACGATGTGAGCTTATCCTTTATTTGTATTCTTATCTGGACAATCAAATGCCTTATGTCCATTTTTCCCACATGTGTAACATGTGATGATTCCTCCTCTGCCTCTTCCTCTACCTATGGTACGAGAAAAAATATTAACATCAGCGTATCCTCCACTCTGTTCTACCTGTTGCATTCATTGTTCAGCGTGCTGGCCTCATTGAGAACTTCCACCTATTTCCATTCGGGTCTGAGGCTTCTTCCAATCATCTTTGGATTTCTGAAACCTGTCTTGGGCAACTGATTTTCCTCTCGGCTGGCTCTTGCCTCACCCTCGCTGTGCTGGCTTACGGCTTAGTTTATCTTCTGCCTTCAATGCCATCTGATACACATCCTCAACCGTTCTGATGGTTGTCATGCTCATCTCATCCTATATATCGTATCTTAAGCCATTCATATACCTGGCAACTTTTTCATCATCGCTCTCCCGATGACCTGATATTGAGCTTGTAAAATTCTTCGGTGTATTCCTTCACCGTCATCAACTTCTGTCTCAGGTTCTGCATTCACCTGAATAGTGTGATTTGATAATCCCTTGGGATGAATTTTGCCTTCATTTTTGCAATCATTTGATCCTAGCTTTTAATTTTCTGTTTGCCTTTGGAACGTCTATCTTCCTAAAGCTCGTCCCACCATAATGCTGCATGTCCTTTCAGTTTGGTAACAACATGCCTAATCTTCTTATCTTCTTCGATGTCTTCATAATCGAAGTAAGTATCAAGAGCTCGAATCCAATCCAGAAGCTCTTCTGCATCCAGGCTCCCTTCATAAGCTGGAATGTCCATTTTCGTCTTTGAAATCATCCGAGCGATAGCTTTAATTAATGGCTCATTTGCTACATCCTCGACTGCAACTTCTCCTTGTTGTTTAGCTTCAGCTTCGCCCTCAGAGTCGCTTAAGTCTCTAGCATTGGCTGTGCGTCTCTGCGCTGCTTCCATGTCTTCCAATCTTGCTCTGAGATCGCGTATCTGTCTCTCCATCTCTGGATTCCCTGTCGGCCTACCTCTTCTTCGCACATCCCTATCCTCCGGATCAGGCGATTTCCTTTCTCTTCTGGACGACATGGTGAAATTTTTCTTTCTCCTCTGCTACAAAAAATAGAGAGAATTCCTTTCTCTGATACCTCTCTGATGCAGACGACACCCAGCACACGTCCGCGATCACCAGGACCTTCTTCTTCACGGGCCCGAAGAGCTAAAATACTCTTCTTATCCCTTATCGAGAACCCTTCAATACCCACAGAAATCTTTCCCTGCGATCTCCCCTTTGTCTTATCGGGAAATCGGGTTTCGCATTATCGCAAAAATTGTGGGCACATTCCTCGTGCTACACAAACCCTGAAACCCGATGGGTCTCAATGCCGATGCTTCTTCATTCCTGTCGGGGATTTCCCTATCGAGAAATTGGCATATGCGATGTCATGTTTCACTGGCACCATGAATCTCCGAACCCCGATTCGTGATGGCACCTGTCTCTCTCTCCCAAGCTCCTTTAGGTTAGCCCCTTCCGCATATGACCTGTCGTTCCGCGAGACCACGACCTGCTCCCCGTTGGAGTTTTGGACTTCGTGGTTTTGATATGTGTAGAACCTACACTTCCGAAAACTCCGAGATGCCAAACCCCGATACACGTGTGGTCTCTCTCCTCCACGTCACCGCTCCTTTATCCGCTTATCGGGGATCACAAAATTGCGATTTCTATTTCAGCAATTCCTTTGTGAAAGAACCCTAAATTTCAGAACCTGACTCTTCGGGATCTCCCGCCATGTGTCCTTGCTGCGATCAACGATTCCGACCCTTTCGGGAAATCGCGTATCACCATTTCAATATGCTCGATCCTCTTGTCTACAGAAATCCCGATGACCTTGATGTCCCGATGACTCTTTGAGTTCTTCCTCTAATCTGGGGACTTAACCCCTGTGCAACTTTCTAGAGATCTAACGGCTGACGGGATTTCGATGATTTCTCCTGCGAGCCCTGACCGTTGATTCTTCCCCTTTGAGGATTTCTTGAGAAACTACAGGTTCTTTCTCAGAACTTGTTCTCCAACTCCTGTATTTGTACTTCCTTATCAAACCTTCCTCGACCCAAAACCTCCTGGCTATCTTTCAACCATACTATGAAGGAACTATCCCTCTTAAGCTTGCGCGCACTACTCGTTCTCAGCATTCAACGCTTTCTAAGTGTTGAATCTTTCAGACTCTGTGCACTCCCTACAGCAGCAATCGTCTAACTCCTTTACTCAGACTAATAGCTGAGACTTCTTCTTATCCAGCCTGCACGCTCCTTGCAGGACCTCAATAACCCAAATCAACTCCTGGGAAAATAAAATCAAAAGGTCCAGCTACTGAGCCTTCATCGACGCACTCCTTGTGGATGAATTCGACTGCACACCTTGCAGGAATCTCCCGGCTCAGATAGAGAAACAATTGAAACTTATCCTCTTCCCTTTCAGACTTCAGCTAAAACCTGAAATCACATGCACAACATATACAAAGCAAATGCATCGCCAGAAAACAAACATTCATGAGCACCTAAACGACATACACAGAGAAACAATACCAGCCATGAATTTGAATTAGAATTCCATTCTATTAATTCAACATCTGTACATGGGTGTTCTCCACAAGTTCTCTGCTTGCTCTTCTCTTCTGAATGCTTGATTCTGAATAATGTTACAATGATACAATGAGGGTGTCTATATCTGTTTTCACTCTTAGACTCTAAAACTGTCTAATCTGGAAATAAAATCCTATCTACCTGCATTAAACCTATTAAATGCCTCCTATATATTTCAGACAAGAGCATATGGCTCGAGGTTTGATACAACACACAAAAGGCGCTCCTTCATAAAGGATCATTTAAGACTTGCGCTACAATCCCAAAGCACTTTTCAAAATTTGGGTTTGTTTCTCCAGCTGATCTTTCGCTTGATGTGTTGGCTCGCTTGCTGAGTTGGCGATGCTCCTGCATCAT
>ML818577.1:23828-36696 GCA_009831015.1 Picea engelmannii | reverse complement strand
GGGGGGGGGAAGGGGATGGTCTGTTAGGCATCGTTATGCTTCCGAATTTGGACTAGACTGATTGCTTGTGAGGAGTTGGGATTTTCTCAGCTGGGATTAGAGTGGTAGCTCATCCTTGGAGGCGAGCTAGGAAGCTAGACGGATCCTTTGGTTTGTGTGTGGCCCCTTTGCGGCTCAGGGGGCTAAGGGGGAAGCAGAGTACCCCTAGCGTTGGCTGGGAGGTACCGGTGTAGTCCCTACAGTCGACGAGTGGGAGAGGCACGGAGCAGGAGCAGCACGGAGCACGGAGCACCAGCATGGGATAGCGTCTTCGAGTTATTTGCTGCCATCCACAGGTACGCAAGTGCATTGTTTGATAATAAAAAAAAGGAAAAAAAAAGAAATGTTGAAGTGGTTTATGAATTCTTATGATGATGGTTGATGGGTATGAATTGTTTTTAGTAGATTAGAATGCATTACAATTTACCTAGGTTAATGAAGTTTTCGATATTTGCGAGATGATGAAAATATTTCAGCGATTGTTTATCCCTTCCTTTCATGATACACTTTTACCCTCTGCATTGATGGAATGAACTATGCTTTTAATACCCTTCCTGGAAATGATCTAAACCTGCTTTTAATGTTTTTCTCTGTGATTTAATGACAACACTTCTCTTTTTGGACTGCGTCTTCCCACTTGAATGTTAGCATTGATTTATATTGGGACTGTGTTTTTATGTACGTCATGGTTACCAGGCGTTTTCTTTACTGTCAGCGATTATTATATTCATTGGAATTTTGGTGCTAAGTTTTTAGTATTGTAATTCTATATTTCTTCCCAGCTTATCGACGTTTTTTTTATTCTTCCGAAGTTGATAAATTTTGAGTCCTTAATGTTTACCCCTTGATTTGGTGGATGTTCACCTTTGCAGTCCATATATCAATATGACAGTAGTATCTTTTAGTTAATCAACAATTAATTTGTAAATATGCCGGTATTATCCTTATCCGCTTTCATTTGCACATACGGTTTGCAACATTTGGCGTATCCCCCAGACAGTATAATTATGTAAGCAAAATCCCTAAATTCTACCTTATTGTGTAGAGACAATGTTTTCCGATAGGCAGCTCTTGATTTATGTGGGCAATGATTTCTGTGTTGGACAGTAACATGTTTTAATATAGCAGGTAATGGACAGAGACCCGTATTAATGGATAGTTGTTAGTAGTTGGAGGTAAGGATTGACTATGATTGATAAATAGGTACAGGTGAACAACGATCTAATTACTCAGCTATCTATTCTTGGGTAGGGATAGCCTGGTGTTTGTAACTTGTGTTGCCCTCTTCATCCTCACCAGAAAACACATGGTTCTTCCGGGCGGATTGGTGCTGCTGTGTGCTCCTATCTCGGGTGACAGAACAGCCTGGAGCGTGGTATGAATGGTGGGGTTGCAGCCTTAAAGACCACGACTGCCATCCCTTGACTGCGCTTTGCCTGAAACGTCCCTTCCACCAAATTTCTGGGTGGTGATTTTTGTTTTTCTTTTTCCCTGGCCTACGTTTTACTGCCACGTTATACCCTTACGATTTTACTTGCCAGCATTTCTCCATGTGAGTATGTTCTTTTAGAATTTTTCTCCAGTAGATAGACAACGAATCTCACCTGTTTATGGCCTTCACCCCTACAGTCGGTTCCTTAATGCCTGTAGGTAGCTGTCACCTTGGTACCCGAGGAGATGGAGATGCGGTCAAACTCAAATTTTGTTGTCAGGTTGAGGCGATCTAAGATTAGCAACTGTAACAACAACATTTAATTTTTTTGTTAACTTTTCACCTAGCAAATTACATATTTTTCGTTAAGCATTAATAACAACATTCTGCTTTATGGTAATCAAGGAAACCCTTGTTTTTAGTTAAACATTTCATACAGCATTTTACTTCGTTTTTTCTATTATCTAAAAGCAGCAATCTACTTTCTTTTCATAAGGGCAATCTACATTATTTTAGTTAACAATTCATTATCATCAATTACTTATTTAGTTAGTAATTAACAATAGCAAGTTGCTTATTTTAGTCAATGTTTTAATTGAGGTTAACGAAAAGCAATGAATGTTAATATATGGTATTGTGATGTACTAGAATTGTTAACACGTAAATTGAAACGTTAATTATTTGTAATGTTATGGAAATATTAAATGAAAATATGTTATTTTATAGATATGTTACTGAAATTTTAATTGTTGTTGATGAATTAAATTGGTAGTGTAATATGTTAAGGCATTGATGCTTTATAAGTTCATGCTTAAAACCTTCCCATGAATTATAGATTAACGCGTAACACATTTGATGCTATATAGTTAATTCCTTAAAACCTTTAATACTTATAGTATAATGCTTTTAAATTTTTAATGCTTAATTAGTGTTATTGCTTTAATGATTATGCTTTAAAAGCTTTTAATGCATGGATTGATTCACTTGTGATAAAGGTGGGCTAATTGCTTCTTGGATGATTTAATGGTCTCTTATCGTTTAATAATTTAAATGGTTGCCGGCTAGTTGGGGAAGTTTTGGGATTAAAACGGGTATGCATAATTCACATGCTAGACTAGGTAGCCCTGAATGTCTTCGATTTAGACCTTAGACTTGTGCACAATAGGAATTTATGTGCAAATGATTGATGGATCCCAATACTTTCTTACGTTATAGACTTATCATTTATGATTGGACAAACAACCCTTGCACCAGGTAGATAGAATGAATGTTTTATTGCGCCATTAAATAATTATGATGATGGATTGATTTAGAGCCATATTATTACTACAGGGCTAATTGGAGTTAATGTATGATGGTTAATAGTAAGAAGTACTCTCACCCTTGGTTTAATGGAATGTGGTTAATAGAACGAATCTTAGTTAATATTGATGGTTGTGACCTTATCTTGGGTTCAATAGGCTTTGGTCTTATTGTGTCAGGCGGGATGTAGATGCCTCCATGTAGCCTTAGTATTAAGCCTCTGTGTGTGATTGTTTGTGAAAAGAATCCAGTGTTGTATCAAGAGTCTCGGGCCCTTTAAAGGCAGGGTTTTTGATGCAGGAGCATCGCCAAACTCATCAAGTGAGCCAGTGTGGAGCGGAAGACAGTTGGATAAGCCAGCATAGATTTTGAAAATACTTTGGGATTGTTGCGTGATCTTAAATGATTCATTTAAGAGATGGCGCACTTGTACATTGTAATGGACCTTGAGCGGATAGCTCTCGTCCTTAGGTAGATGAGGCATTTAAAATAGTTAATCCTGGTAGATAGAATAGTTAAGTCTAGATTTGATAGTTTAGAGTTCAAGAGGGAAAACAGATATAGACACCCTCATTGTAACATTGTAACATAATGGGAGCAGGATCAAGAAGAGAAGAGCAGGCAGAGAACTGTGTAGAGAACATCCATGTACAGATATTGAATTAATAGAAGAAAGCTTTGATTCAAATCCATGGTTATGTGTCTATTCTCTATGTATTGATGTTATGCTCATGAATATTTTCTTCCTGTCATACATGTGATTTTATATGCTGTGTATGTGATTTCATGGTTGAATTGAAGTCTGAGAGGATGAATGAATGAGTTTCAACGGTTTCTCTAAGTGAGCTAGAAGATTCCTGCAGGGAGTGCAGTCGAATTGTCTGCAAGGAGTGCGTTGACAGAAGGGTTCATTTAGAGATAGCTTTGTTCTCATTCCCTAGAGGGTGCAGATAGGCACAGAGACGTGCAAGGAGTATGGAGGCCAAGTGAAGTCTTAGAGTTGCGATTCTGAGCAAAGTATTGAAAGACTGCTGCTGCAGGAGTGTGTAGGGTCGAAAGACTTCGACACTTAAAGTTTGTTGAAGATTTGCTGCAAGGAATGCACGCAAGAAGTTCTCAAAAGGACTTGAGAAGTCGAGAACAAGCTCAGGAGGAGTAGGCCTTCGAATTCGTCGGAGGATTTCACAGAGAAGTTGCGCTTGAAGCGTTCGAGCAAGTGATGAAAACTTGCGTGCAGGTGGGCAAGTCTTCTTGGAAGAAGCGCTTGTTTCATTCTATAGAATTGTTAGAGGAAGAACGGACAGTCGGAATTCTCCAAGGAGAAGTCGCGAGAATCCAAGGGCCGTGGGATTTGACTGAGTTTCGAGGAAGATATTGCAGGTATCCCAAAGGCTGGAAAGCTCGTGACAGGTAGAGCATTGATACAATTCGGCCAGGTTCATTGTATTACTTGCAAGATCGCCTATCGAGATCTCGTGAGGAAAGTGTCGAAGATTCGGTGACAGAAGTCACGAGGCTGTGAGGTGCGATATCCCGATGGTGACGTAAGCCGTGTGGGACCACAGATCAGTGGAATAAAGGTGGCAGAGATCGGAGATCTCGCGAGTTCGAGGCTCGCAAATTAAAAGCCAAATATTTGAAGGTTCAAGTCACGAGGTGCGAGGTGGCGAAGGAACGACAGGAGAATCTCAGAGTCTCATCACATCGGGACTTGGAAGACGGAGAAAACGGTGGTTCAGGTCGTGAGTAGCGAGGGCATGAGGGCGCAAGTCGCAAAAGCACGACAGGATCATATCGACATTTTGGCATGTCGGGTATAGGGAATTGGAAGCCTTAAGATTTGGCATCGCGAGTAGCGAAGATGCGATCGCGTGAAGCCGCGATAGAGAAGAAGCCCCGACAGGGGAAAGGTCAGCGAGTTGACTGACGCGTTGGATCTCAGAGGTCCGGGGTTGTAGCATCCGACTGTTGGATTCACGAAGCCGCGAATTCCGATCCTTTGAACATAAAGAAGGGAGGATTGAGAAGGAGAGAATCTATGGGTGAGAAATATTCCCGATAAGGAATCAGAAGAGCCTTGGAGTTCTTCAAGCCGAAGGAAAAGAAGGTCCTGTGGAAGCGGACGTTCCAGTGAGGGTAGGTCTGCACTAAGTGGTATCAGAGCGGGATTGACTCTTTGTTTTCTATAGCAGAGAGAGAGAGAATTCACCATGCTGCCTAGAAGAGAAAAAGAATCACCTGAACCCGAAGACAGGGAGGTGAGAAGAAGAAGCAGGCCGACAGGAAATCCAGAACTGGAAAGGAAAATGAGAGATCTTCGAGCAAGACTAGAAGATATGGAGGCAGCGCAGAGACGCACAGCCAATGCTGGATATTTGAGCGACTCTGAAGGCGAAGTGGAAGTTGAACAACAAGGACAAGTTGCAGCCGAGTATGCAGCAAACGAACGACTGATTAAAGCTATCGCCAGGATGGGTGAGAAGGCAAAGATAGACATTCCATCTTATGAAGGTAGTCTGGATGCAGAGGAGCTACTGGATTGGATCCGAGCTCTTGACACCTACTTCGATTATGAGGATATAGAAGAGGATAAAAGGGTCAAGCATGTTGTCATGTGCTTGAAAGGACATGCAGCATTATGGTGGGATGAGCTTCAAGATGATAGACGCTGCAATGGCAAGCAGAAAATTAAAAGTTGGGATCGAATAATTGCAAAGATGAAGGCGAAATTCATCCCGAGGGACTATCAAATTACTCTGTCCAGGAGAATGCAAAACCTGAGACAGAAACTGATGACAGTTAAAGAACACACTGAGGAATTCTATCGACTGAACATCAGAGCAGGTCATCGGGAGAGCGATGATGAGAAGGTTTCCAGATACCTAAATGGCCTGAGATATGACATTCAGGATGAATTAAGCATGACAACCATCAGAACGGTTGAGGATGCTTACCAGATGGCTCTGAAAGCCGAAGAGAAGCTGAGCCGTAAGCAAAGTCAGAGAGGGAAAGGCAGAAGTTAGCCCAGAGGCAAGGCAATTGCCCAGGAGAAATACCAAAAGCCCAAGGAGGAATGGAAGAAACCTCAAGGTAAGATTGAGAGAGGTGGAACCTCACAGCGAGGACAACAATATGCTGAGCAGAGGGGACATCATAATGAGCAGCAAGGAGATTATGCTGATGCAAATACTTTTCCTCGTACCAGAGGTAGAGGAAGAGGCCGAGGTGGAGTCATCACATGTTTCACATGTGGAAAGAATGGGCACAAGTCATTCGAGTGTCCGGAGAAAAAGAAGGATAGTGGAGAAGCTCACATAGTTGAAGCACAGAGGCGTGATGTTGAGAATGAAGACACAGAAAGTGGAAGGTCGTTGATGATGTGTAAAGTTCTCTTAACACCTGGGAAAGAGGTGGAGGACTCAGCACAAAGGACCAGACTGTTCAGAACAACTTGCAAAACCAAGGACTGGAAATGCAAGGTTATCATTGACAGTGGTAGCACCGATAATCTCGTTTCGACCGATATGGTAGAGAAGTTGGAGCTGGAGACAACTGATCACCCGAGTCCATACAAAGTCTCATGGCTACAGAAGGGACATCAGGTGAGTGTCACTAAACTGTGTTTAGTTGAATTCAAGATAGGGGGATATAATGATAAGGTCTTATGTGATGTCATTCCCATGGATGTATGTCATTTATTGCTGGGAAGACCATGGAAATATGACCGAAATGTGGTTCATGATGGGAGGATGAACACATATACCCTAGAGAAGGATGGGAGGACACACAGGTTGCTTCCGATAAAGGATAAAGAGGTGAAACCAGAAGTAAGCAGCACAATACTTCTCATGAGTGGGAAGGAACTTCTTACAAAGATGGAGAAGAAGGAAGATCAACAATTCTTTATGGTCAGAAAACCGAGGATTGTTCTGACTAGCACAAGAGTGGATAATCTACCAGATGAGATTCAGGAACTGCTGGGAGAGTTTGCTGACATCATCATGGACGAATTACCTCGTTCATTGCCACCGATGAGGAGTGTGAGTCATCACATTGATCTCATACCAGGAGCCAGTTTGCCGAACAAAGCTGCGTACAGATTGATGCCACAAGAAAATGAGGAGGTCAAGAAGCAGGTCCAGGAGTTATTGGACAAAGGATTGGTCAGGGAAAGCTTGAGTCCATGTGTTGTTCCAACAGTGCTTAGTCCGAAGAAGGATGGGGGTTGGAGAATGTGTACCGACTCCAGAGCGATAAATAAGATAACCGTTAGGTACAGGTTTCCATTGCTGAGAATGGATGATCTGATGGATTGCCTGAGTGGGGAAAATTATTTTTCAAAAATTGATCTGAAGAGCGGATATCACCAGATTCGTATGAGGGAAGGTGATGAGTGGAAGACAACATTCAATACAAACAAAGGTTTGTACAAATGGCTGGTCATGCCATTTGGGTTGACAAACGCACCGAGCACATTCATGAGATTGATGAATGAAGTCCTGAAGGAGTTCATCGGGAAATTTGTCGTTGTGTATCTGGATGATATACTGATTTTCAGTAAGACAAAGACTGAACATTTGAAGCATTTGGCTATAGTGATGAGGAAGCTACAGCAGGAGAATCTCTTGATTAATATGAAGAAGTCCTCATTTATGAAGACAGAGCTCATTTACTTGGGTTTTGTCATATCAGCGAATGAGTTGAAGATGGATCCGAGTAAGGTGGAAGTGATCAAGAATTGGCCATCACCAAGAAATGTTTTCGAGGTGAGAAGTTTCCATGGTTTAGCTAGTTTATACCAAAAGTTCATCAGGAATTTCAATGGAATTAGCGCAGCAATGATGGACACAGTGAAGAAGCGACATAAGTCTTTTCATTGGACAACAGAGGATGAGAAGAGCTTCAATCTGTTGAAGCGGAAGATCACGGAACGACCAGTGTTGGTGTTGTCGGACTTCAAGAAGACATTTCAGGTGAAGTGTGATGCAAGTGGATATGCTGTAGGAGTGGTCTTGAGTCAAGAGGACAGACGAATTGCATATTTTAGTGAGAAGCTGGATGAAGCAAAGTTGAAATACTCCACATATGACAAAGAGTTTTATGCTATCATACAAGAGCTGAAGAAGTGGAGGCATTACTTGATCCCAAAAGAATTTGTATTGTACAGTGATAATCATGCATTGTAGTTCGTAAGTCAACAAGAGAAGTTGAATCAGAAACATGCAAAATGGGCAGAGTATATGCAGAATTTCATGTTTTTGATTAAACACATTTCAGGTACTGCTAACAATGTGGCTGATGCTTTGAGCAGGAAGTGTTTGTTGCTGCAGGAGTTCCGAGTCAAAACATTGGGGTTTGAAAATCTCAGGGACATGTACGCAAGGGATGCAGATTTCGGAGAAGTGTATGAAGCAGCTGAGAATCCAGTTCTCAGAGATCGGAGCCCATGGATAGACTATATGATCCAGGAAGGACTTTTGTTCAGAGGCAATCAACTATGTATTCTGAATTGCTCCATGAGGGAGAACTTGTTAAAGGAGAAACAAAGTGGTGGATTGGCAGGACATTTTGGCCACGATAAAACATTCGCAAAGCTAAGTGAATCATATTTTTATCCAGGAATGTGAGAAGAAGTCAAGATATTTGTTGACAGATGCAGGATTTTCCAACATTCGAAGGGGAGGAAACAGAATGCAGGTTTTTATCAACCATTGCCCATACTAGAGAGACCATGGGAGGCAATTAGCATGGATTTTGTATTGGGTTTGTCGAGGACACAGAGAGGGGTTGATTCCATCTTTGTGGTGGTGGACAGGTTTTCAAAGATGGCACATTTTATCCCATGCCAGAAGACCAGCGATGTGACTCACATCGCGGACTTGTTTTTCAAGGTGGTCATTCGACTTCATGGATTGCCGAAAAGCATAGTTTTAGACAGAGACACAAAATTCATAGGGCATTTTTGGAGGACCTTATGGAAGAAGCTAGGAACTAACTTGGCATTTAGTTCAGCTTATCATCTGCAGACGAAAGGACAAACAGAGGTGGTCAACAGAAGTCTGGGAGACTTGCTGAGAAGCTTGGTGACAGAGCACCATAGTAGTTGGGATAACATATTACCATAGGAAGAGTTTTCATGCAATGATTCTGTGAATCGGAGCACAGGAAAAAGCCCATTTCAGATTGTGTATGGGGCACAACCAAGAGGAGTTTCTGAATTGAGGGATTCAGAGCAGACTGCTACTAGCAGTGCTAGTGCAGAAGAGTTCGTTGAAGCGATGAAGGAACTTCACAACAAGGTGAAGCAACGACTAATAGACTCAAATCAGGAGTACAAGCGCAGAGAAGATCAACATCGGAGACAACTTCAGTTTGAAGTTGGTGATCTGGTTCTAGCACATTTAAGGAAGGAAAGGTTCCCAAGGGGAACATATAATAAGCTGAAAATGAAGAAGATCGGGCCATGCAGGGTCTTGAAGAAATTTAGAGAGAATTCTTATGAGATTGAATTGCCAAATGGCATCGGAATATCTTCGATATTCAATGTGGCAGATTTATACCCATACAAGGCAAGAGAAGCAGAGACCGGAACTGAAGAACGAGTGATCGAATGGACGAAGCAATTACCAGTTGCAGAGAAGCCACGGATGGAGTGCATACTGGACAAGAGAGTAGGTAAGAAGACCAGAAGGAAAGAGTGCTATGAGTACCTGGTCAAGTGGAAGAATCACCCAGTGGAAGATGCCAGCTGGGAGACAGAAGCAGTGATACAGAAGCATGGACAGACTGTGCAGGAGCTCATGGATAGGAGCCCATGAAAATTTTCAAGCCGAGGAGTATGATGCAGGAGCATCGCCAAACTCATCAAGCGAGCCAGCATGGAGCGGAAGACAGCTGGATAAGCCAGCACACATTTTGAAAATACTTTGGGATTGTTGCGTGATCTTAAATGATTCATTTAAGAGATGACGCACTTGTACATTGTAATGGACCTTGAGCGGATAGCTCTCGTCCTTAGGTAGATGAGGCATTTAAAATAGTTAATGATGGTAGATAGAATAGTTAAGTCTAGATTTGATAGTTTAGAGTTCGAGAGGGAAAACGGATATAGACACCCTCATTGTAACATTGTAACATAATGGGAGTAGGAGAAAGAAGAGAAGAACAGGCAGAGAACTGTGTAGAGAACATCCATGTACAGATATTGAATTAATAGAAGAAAGATTTGATTCAAATCCATGGTTATGTGTCTATTCTCTGTGTATTGATGTTATGGTCATGAATATTTGCTTCCTTTCATACATGTGCTTTTATATGCTGTGTATTTGATTTCATGGTTGAATTGAAGTCTAAGAGGGTGAATGAATGAGTTTCAATTGTTTCTCTAAGTGAGCCAGAAGATTCCTGCAGGGAGTGCAGTCAAATTGTCCACAAGGAGTGCATTGACAGAAGGGTTCATTTAGAGATAGCTTTGTTCTCATTCCCTAGAGGGTACAGATAGGCACAGAGTCGTGCAAGGAGTGCGCAGGCCAAGTGAAGTCTCAGAGTTTCAATTCTGAGCAAAGTATTGAAAGACTGCTACTGCAGGAGTGTGCAGGGTCAAAAGACTTCAAAACTTAAAGGTTGTTGAAGATTTTCTGCAAGGAATGCATGCAAGAAGTTCTCAAAATGACTTGAGAAGTCGAGAACAATCTCAGGAGGAGTAGGCCTTCGAATTCGTCGGAGGATTTCACAGAGAAGTAACGCTTGAAGCATTCGAGCAAGTGCTGAAAACTTACGTGCAGGTGGGCAGGTCTTCGTGGAAGAAGCACTTGTTTCATTTTGCAAAATTGTTAGAGGAAGAACGGACAATCGGAATTCTCCAAGGAGAAGTCACGAGAATCTGAGGGCCGTGGGATTTGACCGAGTTGCGAGGAATATATTGCAGGTATCCCAAAGGGTGGAAAGCTCGTGACAGGTAGTTCGTTGATACAAGTTGGCTAGGGTCATTGTATTACTTGCGAGATCACCTATCAGGATCTCGTGAGGAAAGTGTCAAATATTCAGCGACGAAAGTCACGAGGTGATGTAGGAGCATCGCCAAACTCATCAAGCAAGCCAGCGTGGAGCGAAAGACAGCTGGACAAGCCAGCACACATTTTGAAAACACTTTGGGATTGTTGCGTGATCTTAAATGATTCATTTAAGAGACGGCGCACTTGTATATTGTAATGGACCTTGAGCGGATAGCTCTTTTCCTTAGGTAGTTGAGGCATTTAAAATAGTTAATGCTGGTAGATAGAATAGTTAAGTCTAGATTTGATAGTTTAGAGTTCGAGAGGGAAAATGGATATAGACACCCTCCTTGTATTATTGTAACAATAATCAAGAGTAGGAGCAAGAAGAGAAGAGCAAGCAAAGAACTGTGTAGAGAACATCCATGTACAGATATTGAATTAATAGAAGAAAGCTTTGATTCAACTCCATGGTTATGTGTCTATTCTCTGTGTATTGATGTCATGCTCATGAATATTTGCTTCCTGTCATACATTTTATTTTATATGCTATGTATGTGATTTCATGGTTGAATTGAAGTCTAAGAGGGTGAATGAATGAGTTTCAATTGTTTCTCTAATTAAGGCAGAAGATTCCTACAAGGAGTGAAGACGAATAGTCTGCAAAGAGTGAGTTGGAAGAAGGGTTCACTTAGAGAAATTTTTTGTTCTCATTTCCTCTAGAGTGCAGATAGGCATAGTGCCGTGCAAGGAGTGCGCAGGCCAAGTGAAGTCTCAGAGTTGTGATTCTGAGCAAAGTATTGAAAGACTGTTGCTGCAGGAGTGCGCAGGGTCGAAAGAATTCAACACTTAGATAAAGTTGAAGATTTGTCACAAGGAGTGCATGCAAGTTTCCTTCTACGTAAGGGAGAAGCGAAAGTTATCTCAGGAGGAGTAGACCTTTCGAATTTATCGAAGGATAAGTGCATGGAAGTTGCTGACTTAACGTTCGAGGGAAGCGTTGCAGGTTGGCGAGCAGACAACGAGTCTTGTGGAGAGACACTTCTTCCTTTTCATGCATTTTCACAGGGAAGAACAGATGGACGAAATCGTCCGAGGAGATTTCGAGAGGTTTTCGAAGCCGTTGGACCTCTCAGAGACGCAAGGTGGTTACAACGTAGGCATGGAGAGGATCCAAAGCTCAGGAGAGGTAGCACCATTTATCCAAGACGGTTAGGGTCGTTGGATTGTTCACACGATCGCCTATCGGGACTTCGTGAGGGAAGTGCCTAAGAAAAGGTAAGGAGAGTCGCGAGATTGCGAGAAGTGAGATCTCGACTAGTCCGAGGATAGTGTGTATCCACAAGAGTTGAAAAGAGGACAGGTGGCACCGCAGATCTCGGAAACTTGTAAGTGGAAGGGTTGAGAGATTGGCATTAAAGGTCGCGAGTACGCGAAACAACGAAGTGGAAAGAGGATCAGGAGCATCCATATGAACGGGACAAGTGGCGGAGATCTAAGCATCTCACGAACCCGGGAGCTCACAGGGGAAGAGCCCAAGCATTGGGTATTCGGAGTCACGAGGCCACGAGAGAACGAGGTGGTGAGTCTCGGCACCTCGGACCTTGGGATTTGATGGGGAAGTTGTTAAACCTAGCGAGTGGTGAAGTCGCAAGGGAGCGAGGTCACGATAGCACAGAAATATCGAGTGAAGTGACGGGTGTGGATGGATCAAGTCATATGCGCGTAATAGAGTTTCGGTACCTCGAGTATCGAAGGTTGGAAACCCGGAAGGTTGGTATCGCGAGTAGCGAGGTCACGAGTTACGATCCACCAAGGAGTAAGGAAGGGGATCACGCGATGAAGAGAATCTGTGGGTAGGAATATTCCCGATAAGGAATCGAAAGAGCCTTGGCATTCTTTAGGCCGAGGAAAAGAAGGTCCTGAGGGAGCTGATGTACCAGTGAGGGTAGGTCTGCGTCAGTGTCGTATCAGAGTGAGACAAACTCTTTGTTTTCTATAACAGAGAGAGAGAGAGAATTCGCCATGCCACCCAGAAGAGAAAGACAGTCACCCAACCCAGAAGACAGGGAGGTGAGAAGAAGAGGCAGGCCGGCAGGGA
>ML818577.1:0-18087 GCA_009831015.1 Picea engelmannii | reverse complement strand
ACAAGCGGACAGGTGGCACCGCGGATCTCGGAAACTCATAAGTGGAAGGGTTGAGAGATTGGTGTTAAAGGTCACGAGTACGCGAAGCAGCGAAGTGGCGAGAGGATCAGGAGCATCCATCTGAACGGGACAGGTGGCGAAGATCTAAGGATCTCGTGAACCCGAGAGCTCGCAGGGGAAGAGCCCAAGCATTGGCTATTCGGAGTCACGAGGCCGCGAGAGAACGGGGTCACGAGTCTCGGTGCCTCGGACCTCGGGAGTCGACAGGGAAGTTGTTAAACCTTGCGAGTAGCGAAGTCACGAGGGAGTGAGGTCGCGATAATGCGGAAATCCCAAGTGAAGTGATGGGTGTGGATGGATCAAGTCACATGCGCGTAACATAGTTTCGGTACCTCGGGTATCGAAGGTTGGAAACCCGAAAGGTTGGTATCACGAGTAGCGAGGTTGCGAGTTACGATCCGCCGAGGAGTAAGGAAGGGGATCACACGACGAAGAGAATCTGTGGGTAGGAAGATTTCCGATAAGGAATCAGAAGATCCTTGGCATTCTTCGGGCTGAGGAAAAGAAGGTCCTGAGGGAGCTGACGTACCAGTGAGGGTAGGTCTGTGTCACGAGGCCGCAAGGTGTGATATCCCGACGGTGACATAAGCTGTGTGGGACCACAGATCAGTGGAATACAGGTGGCAGAGATCGCAGATCTCGCGAGTTCAGGGCTCGCAAATTAAAAGCCAAATATTTGAAGGTTCAAGTTGCGAGGTACGAGGTGGCGAAGGCGCGACAAGAGAATCTCGGAGTCTCATCACATCGGGACTCGGAAGACGGAGAAAATGGTGGTTCAGGTCGCGAGTAGCAAGGGAACGAGGTGGCGAGTCGCAAAAGCACGACAAGATCATATCGGCGTTTCGGCGCATCGGGTATCGGGAATCGAAAGCCTTAGGATTTGGCATCGCGAGTAGCGAAGATGCGATCGCGTGAAGCCACGATAGAGAATAAGTCCCGACAGGGGAAAATTCAGTGAGTTGACTGACGCGTTGGATCTCGGAGGTCCGGGGTTGTAGCATCCAAATATTGGATTCGCGAAGTCGCGAATTCCGATCCTTAGAACATAAAGAAGGGAGGATTGAGAAGGAGAGAATCTGTGGGTGAGAAATATTCTCGATAAGGATTCAGAAGAGCCTTGGAGTTCTTCGGGCCGAAGGAAAAGAAGGTCCTGTGGAAGCGGACGTGCCAGTGAGGGTAGGTCTTCACTAGTTTCCACTCTTGCGACACACCTGACGGAGATTACTAGTTTCTGCCTGAGCAGTCGGCCAAGAGCCTATCTGACCTTCTCTCTCTCCGGAGCAGAGAACTAAGATTAAATGCCCTGCTTTCTTGTGCAAAAATAGTAACATCTACTACCATGGATTCTCCCTTCTGTATTTGTACTGTGCATAACCCAGTATGTCGTTTAATGTTGCAGTTACCTGTTGTGTGCCTTATGTCTTGGTCATTAATCCTTGCAGTTACTTGTTGTGAGCCTTATGTCTATGGTCATTCATGCTTGCAGTTACCTGTTGTGCGCCTTATGTCTTGGTCATTAATCCTTGAAGTTACTTGTTGTGAGCCTTATGTCTACGGTCGTTCATGCTTGCAGTTGCTTGTTGTGTGCCTTATGTCTTCTTACTGTGATCTTCGTGGGTGCGTCTTGTTAGTCGTCGGGTGGCGTCGTAGGTTCCAGTGTGTCTGTTTCTTTTACACAAGTGCACACACCTCAAAAAAAAAAATTGCACCTGTTAAGGAGTTGTTGTCGTAACGAGGTGGTTCGTTACATCATTTTAGTATGTTAAAAATAATAACTAAGAAAATAAGAATGTTTTATTTTTTTAATATTATATATTTATATTTATAGAAAAAGTCAAATATACATAAGTTATTTCAACCAGATATTCTAAAAAGTATCAAAATTTGTATTACAGCTCAAACAAAATCTATAATTTTTTCTCTTCTTCTAATACATTCATCTTTATCAAATATTTCAACCTAATATGTAATAATAAAAAATCATCAACCAATCAAGTAATATTCCATTTTTCTATAAAAAAAAATAAAAAAAATTGGCTAGACAAGGCATGCCCTTCGAGCCCGATCACTGGTTGGAGCAGGATTGAAGCTAATACATGTTGATCTGGGCAAGTAGAATCCATACAAGAATGTGTTGACAGTCATGGTAACCGCTAGATTAATCTACACTAGCAGTTGGAAATGTTCAAAAGCATGTTTAACCCACAACCGAAGTAAGATAACCGCTAAACCGCATATCAACCCACAACAACCGTGGAAAATGTTAAACATGTGTTTATTTGCAGAGGTCAAAAACAGGGCATGGCCAAAAGGGACATTATGGTAACACAATTAATTTTCCTCTAATTCATCATTATTTAATATTCTATTGATTAATGATCACTACTTCATTAAAAGTTAATTCTTAAATTTGAATCTCATTATACCTATTATTAATAGATAATATAATTATATTAGTATAATCAAAATAGTATAATAATTCTATTAGTATAATCAATTAATGAGTATAAAATTAAATGTCAAATATTGAGTTTATTCTATTTTATTTTATCTTATTAATTATTAATGTATAACTTACTTTTATTAGCATGGGCATATTGGAGAAATAAAAGATAAAGAGGTTCTTAAGATTATTAATGTATAACTTATTTTTATTAGCATGGGCACATGTAACACAATTGGAGAAATAAAAGATAAAGAAGCTGTTAATTGCATTCTAGTATTCTTTCTTATTGTACATCAAGTTTTAAAAAATATTACAATTTATTGGTATTTTAGTTGTTATTAATATTTATTAGTATATTCCCCGGATGGGGTGACACGTAGCTCCATGGATACAGGTGGACTCGCACTCAGCCTAAGCATAAATGTCGATGGCCGCCACCCACGAGTCTGTATTAACGATGGGGGACGGCCATAGCTGTAGTTGCAGGACGGAGGGACCTCTCCCTCGCGCGATCATTTACGACCTCAGTGTTCTCGGGATGGCAAGGGTTAAGTGTGGGTGGGTGACCTCGGCTCCTGATTATTTGGTTTTCAATTTGTCCGGACAGAGCGGGACTGCACCTGCCTCGGTTTTACTTATAGCTTGGACACTCTGGTGTGGTCCAGCATTCATCGTGCCCTGACATTCTTCATTTTCGTTGTATTTCTTTCTGAGTGTAACGAGACAGATCTGGCTTGCTCGTGCTTCGCACCTGCAACTGCTCTCGTCCTGGCTCATCTGCCTTCACCTACATTTTCTCTGTTCTTTCACCATGGCTCGAAAGAGAGGCAGACCTCGCCGTGGCACAACCTGGGAGGCGCATAAGGCACAAAGACGTCTAAAGGAGCAATTGGAACGCGCCTTGGCTCTGGTGACATCCATTCTTCGGAAGAATTCCAAGGCAGAGAAATTGGCACGGCTTGCCACCATTGCTGAACCTAGAGCTGGATGCAGCCGAGACGTCAAGGCTAATACATCGGGAGCCCTGCAGGAAGATGGTATTGAGGAGGAGTTTCCCCCCTGCATAGTGGTGGAAGACCCGTTCATGGAGGACCTGTCGATTATCGAGAAAACCCGAGCCACTGCGGTGACCCATCGGGAGGATTGCAAACCCACTCCGACACTGGTAGACGATACACCCGCTGTATTGTGGAAGAAATCCCCTGGCCTGGTGATGACAATTGCAGCTGCCATAACATACAGGTGAATGAAGCAGGCACGAAGGGTGCAAAGGTTGATGCGGAGCAGAGGGTGTTCGACGCGGGTTCTGGAGTGGCGGTGGACGTGGGTGGTAGCATGCATGGCTCACTCATCCGGGAAGAGCACCTGGCTCTAATGTTCGACCTTCATGGCCACTTGTCTGACCTAGAGCATCGAGCCCTCCTCATGGGCCAGCGCATGGACATGCTCCTCGATGCATTTTCCAACGCGCCAGCTAAGCAGAAATGCCCCCTCTGTGCGCAAGCATTCGCCATCCTGGCTGGGTCCACGCGGCAGACTGGCGAGGATGACAGGTCACCAGGCACCTAGGTTTTTTATGCTCTCTTGGTTCCTAGTTTTATTTTGTTACTGTTTTATGTGTATTTAGACCATAGACATCTGTCCTGGTTTCCTCTGGGCAGGACAGATGCTACTCTGTTTTATGTTCTATCATGCTACTGCTACTCGCCCTCCACCTATGCTGGTTTCCGATAATCGGCAGCATTTTGGGTGATATTAGGCCTACTCTTTTGTATACTCTGTAAAAAATTTTTGTCTATCTAATATAGCAGGTTCCACTTTTTTATTTAAAAAAAAAAAGATTTATTATTATATTTTATAATTATTAATTTATTTTAAAAAATTATTGTGTTTAAATAAAAAGTAGATATTTTTTTAATATTTAATATTTTTTATTTTAATTTATTTAAAATTAAATTTAATATTAATAAAAAGATATTTAGAAAATTTAATTAGTTAAGGTTGATCTGGCTTAGGTTAAAAAACAATTATTAAACATTTTTCAAAATGACAGATCGTCATTTTTTTGTTTTGATGTAGTGAAAATAAAAATATTAAGTTTATTATGATTTATTTTATTGGATATGAATATATTTGAAATAAAATTATTGAGTTTATTATAATTTTTTATAAATGATATGGTTTTTAATAATAGTTAAGTTAAGAAAAGGTATAAATATATTTTATATTATTAAAGGTAGATCAACTTAAAATAAATGATGTTTCTTTTATATAATTTCACAAATTAAATTAAATTATCATGAAATRTTRAAATGATAYTCTTTTTMTATTATAATTTTAYAAATTAATTTATTAAAAAATATTTTTAAATTAATTTAATGACTAATTTTATTATTAAAATATTTGTTTTTTTAATTTTATTTTATAATATTTAATTTATTTTTAAATTTTAAATATTGAAAATTTAAATTTAATGAAAAAAATTTAAAATTTAAATAAAAAATACAAAAATAAAAAATAAATACAAAACTTATAAATAAATTTATTTGTAAACTTATACATCATTTACTTATTAAACAAAATATGAAAATTTCATACTATTTTGTAAATTTCACTATATAACTATTTTTCATCCCTTTAAAATTGATTTAGTTATTGAGCACTTAACAATTTTTATGAGCGATAATCAATAACAACTTCGTTTAATCTTTCACCAAAATTTGAAAGACCATAAACAATGGCAATTATATAAGGTAAATTTATTGCATTATTTTTTATATTATTACTTATGATACTTTTGAATTTATGTCACTTGTAAAATGTTTAATTAATTTAAGTTTTCTTCTTTATCATTAATATATTTATAAATTAAGTTAAAAAAAATACATATCAATGTTATTTAGATGTTTAAATTTAATTTAATTTTTATATTAATATTTAAAATAAAAAACTTTACTTATTGCAATGAAACAAATGAGAATTTTCTATTATATATATATATATATATATATATATATATATATTAATTAGTTGTTATTATATTAATTAGTTATTATGGTTATATATTAATTAAATGATATGATTATTGTGATTGAAGAGCCATGTGATCCTCCATTCTTGATGCAGGAGCATCGCTCCATGCCAGCTAACCACGTCGGCGTGCATGCATTCAAATGCTAAAAGGGAGGCGTAGCCTCATCTGAATTTGTAATGAATGTAATTAAATGTCTTAGGCTGGTGAGCCATGGAAGTCGTGCCTTTGAGCAGGCATTAGGTAGATCGGCTGAGATATAGATCCATACGCTGGACTAGACAACCATTGATTGTAAATTGATTAAAGTAGGTGAACCTGGAGGGAAGTGCTCGATGAGCCCCTCAGGTAAAAGAGATTTTCATATCTCATTTTGAGAGAGACAAGGGTGTGTTGATTTGTAGAGCCAGAGAGAGCTCGGGAACACCATTTTAAAAAATGTAGGCATTTGCCATTGTTTAATATAAACAGAAGCAGTTTTTCCTGCATGTGTTCTGTCTTATATGCATGTCTGTGAGTGTTCATTTTATGTTGTGAATGTACGTGTTATGTGGATGCATTCTACAGGAGTTTGTTTGATTTTAGGTAAGGGTCTTTGAGGCTTCATGCCAGGAGGGTATGACAGGACGCTGAGGGTTCTGAGAGCTGGTGCACTGAGGATGCATTTCTGAACTCTGAGGACTTATACAAAGACGTGCTGAGGCACAAGGCTGAGGTCAACAACTCAGGAGGAAGACCTCAAGGTTGTTGAATACCTTGGAGGCAAGGCTGTGTAGCTGAAACACAGTTACAGACATAATCACTGGGGATTCTGTAGGAGCTCTGCCAAGTGGGCATTGAGCATGTGTATAGTGGTGCACTGAGGAAGAAGAACTCTGTAGAGAGTGTGAAAGACCAAAATCACGAGGAATTCTGAGAGCTCTGCCAGGTGGGCATCGAGCGAAGTGCATAAGTGCATAGGAAGACATAATTGTTGAGTGTTCTATGAAAGAGCAAAGAGACTCCGCTAGAAGGGCGTCGAGAAAGAGTGCATATGGCACAGAGGAGAAGAGAACTCTTTGATTTCTAAAAGATAGAGGAAGAATCCACTGAGGGATTCTCACAGGGTTGCTGAATACCCGGAAGTACTCAAGAAGAGGCTTGAGCAGAAGGATAGCCAGGAGGGCATCCATTTTATTCTCCATTTGAAGGAGAAGGATAAAATCCCCCAAGGGGTCTGAGTGTTTACAGAAGCTCAGAAGAGATAGCATGCTGGGTGCATGAGAAGATTCTGCAGGAGCACAGACGTCGGAATCCTTTAAGGATTCAAGAAGAACCAGCTCAGAAAGAACAATGATTTTTCACGTATCGGCGAAGTTCGAAATTGAGGAGCTCGCAGAGAAGAAAGATAGCAAAGGTTGAGGCCTTTGGAACCTTGGAATTCCTCCCAAGGCAGGACGAAAATACAAAGAGGCTTTGGTGAGAGCACAACAGCCGTTGGATTTCTAGATAGAGAAATCTGGACCGTCGAGGAGATTTACGTCCAGGAGAAACCACAGCAGTTGGAAACAGCTGATAGAATCTGGATCGTTTATTTGGGAGCGTATGCGTGTCACGAGATCACCCATCTCGGGAGATCGTGAGTAGAAGGGCTGAGAATTTGGTGTTAGAAGTCGCGAAGCACGAGGTCGCAAGGACATGAAGTGGCGAGAGGATCAGGACCGCCCATTTAAATAGGACGTGTGGCAAAGATCGGGGAGATCTCATGAACTCGGGAGTTCACTGATTGAGAACCCAAGTGTTGGGTAGTCCAAGTCACGAGGCACGAGGATGCAAAGTGGCAAAGGAGCGAGAGGATCGGGACCATCCATTGAAGAGGACGCATGTCAGAGATCGAGGGATCTCGCGAACTTGAAAGTTCGCGGAGTAAAGGCCCAAGCATTTAGTACTTCGAGTCATGAGGACGCGAGGCGGGAGAAGGAGGATAACCATTGGATCTAGATTGCGGGAGGACCATTGGTTCCGCACGTGGGATCGTGCATAGGAACCTCACGAGAAAAGACTCAAGGGTTTGGCGGCGAGGATCGTGATATTGCGAGAAGCGATATTCTGACTGTTGGAGGACAGGTGGCCATAACAAAGCGGCGAGTGGAATACAGGTGGCACAAGCCTCGAGATCTCGCCGTGAGAAGTCACGAAGTATTGGCGAGACAAAGGACCGTTGAAAGGTCAATTCTCGTGCACCTCGGCACTTCGGCACCTCGGGTGTCGAGAGTTGGAAAATCAAGGGTTTGATATAGCGAGTCGCGAGGTCGGGAGGGAGGTAAGACCACGGACATGGAAATAGTGCTCATATGGTGGAAGCTTATCCAGAAGGGATAGCTCGTAGGAGCCGAGAGCTCATCGAAAATCTGGGGATGAGGGCTTCATGAGGGCAAAGGTTTGTGACAATGGAAAGTCCAAAACCCCGACGTCCGACAACAGTTTCTTGTAGGGAAATTGGTCACGGTCAGGTGCAGAGGCCGTGCAAGTGCACGAAGGACCTGTGGATTGGGTCGTGTTTGGACAGGGATTCCACTTGGGAATCTAACGAGCCGCTTCGGTTCATCAGACGAAGAAATTGAATGATCCTGTGAGCAAGAGGTCAGGTAGAGGAACCCTGCGGGGTGATAGGAAGGACCTCTTTGCATCAGGTGTGGTATCAGAGTGGGAATCTGTTTGTATATTGCAGACAGAGGAGGCAGAGAAGAAGACAGAGCGTTGGAGGACTCTGTGAGGACTTGTTCGCAGATAGGCAGCAGTCCATAGACAGTTATTGGGACTGTAAGATGATGAAGCTGGACGCACTCAAGATGCAGAGTGATAGCAGCAGATTTTCCAGGGAGGCAGATAAACACAAGAACATGGCTACTGAAGGCCATAGGCATGTTGAAAGGAAGAGCCCAAAACTAGTGAGCACAGCAGAAATGGATAAAGAGATCACTGATATAAAGCGAGAGATGGAGGAGCTCGAAATGAAGATGTAGCGGGATAGGAAGCCGAGATGGTTGCATGAATGGCCCATGAAGATGCCAAAGGTGAAATGGCCAGTCAAGGAGCTGATGGTCAAAAGACAATAGAGGCTGTTAAGGAGATGGCTAAGGTATGTTGAAACCCTCAGGCCCATAGAAGAGGAGGAATTGGTTCAGGTATGTGGACTAGAAATTGGAGACATTCTCGGTGAGAAGAATGAATTGGGATCATCTGATGATCTCAAGGACTGCCAGGAGGGCAGAGTAGAAGTTCCAAATTTCCATATGGGCAAGGGAACAGAGATGAGATCGGCGGATGATCTCAAGAACTGCCAGGAGGGTAGAATAGAAATTCTAGATTGCCAAGAGGGCAACAGATTGAGATCAGCTAAGGATCTCAAAGACTATCATGAGGATAGTGAAGGAATTTCGCATTGTCAGTTGGGCAATGATCAGAGATTACTGTGGGATATCGAAGACTGCGAGGGAGGCAGGGGAAGCGTATTGAACTGCCAGATGGGCAAAAATGAAAATTCAAAACTGTTTGAAGGTCTCGTGGACTCAGAAAAGAGTTCAGTTCAGTAAGGAGTACTGATGAAGATGGGATCAATTGATATCATAGTCTGCCAGGGAAGCAGCGGAAGCATCCCATATCGCCAAGTGGGTAGGGATGAGCAGATGAATTTGGATCAGTCAGAGGAGCTGACAGAGAAGACGAGACTGTTTGATAGTCTCATAAATCCAGAGGTGAATTTGGATCAGCAGGTGCAGCTAACAGAAGAGGAGGAACATCGGGATGGTATACTGATGATTAGGGGAATTGGAATATTCCTGCCATTTGCCCAGAAGGAGGCAGAAATTGCTATTGAATATGGTGCAACAGTAGAAGAACAATCACAGTTGGAGATGACTGCCAAAAGGAAATTGGAGCAGACATTTGAGACTACCCAAGCAGATGAAGAGAAGAATGAGTGTTCTGAGGAAAAACTCAACAATTTTAGCCAGCAAGCTGAGAGCGCTGTAGCATTGGAGCTGACAGCAGAAGAAGAAGCAGAAGCAGAAGAAGAGAATGAGCATTCCGAGGAATGGCTCAACGCATTCAACGATGAAGCTGAAGAGACTGCAACATGGGAGTTTGTAGCAGGAGCAGAAGAGGCAGACAACATTTGTTTTGATGATATGTGGCATCAATTTGAAGCCCTGGAGGAAAGGATAAAAGTGCAGGGCATGCACATCCAACAGGTGAAGTTGGAAATGGATGAGGAAGGCGTGGGAGATCATGATGATCTACCCAATGGCCAAAATTTTTTGCAGCTAAGGAGACTGCATGAGCAAACCCAACCAGGGGAGCAGCTGGACAAAGTGATCAAAGAGATCATGGAGTGGATGTTGGAGTCAGTAGAGACTGCCTGCGAGGAGCAGCTGGGCAGGAGGAAAGAAGAAGCAGCAGCAACAGCAGCAGAGTGGAGAAGATGGAAATCTCCAAAGACTGATTTGGGATCCAGGAGGATTTCCAACAGCTACCAAGGAACCTCATGAGCAGGAGCACATGATTTTTTTGCAGTTGTGGAGTATGATGCAGGAGCATCGCTCCATGCCAGCCAACCAGCCACGTCGGTGCGCATGCATTCAAATGCTAAAAGGGAGGCATAGCCTCATCTGAATTTGTAATGAATGTAATTAAATGTCTTAGGCTAGTGAGCCATGGAAGCCGTGCCTTTGAGAAGGCGTTAGGTAGATCGACTGAGATCTAGATCCATACGCTAGACTAGATAGCCATTGATTGTAAATTTATTAGAGTAGGTGAACCTGGAGGGAAGTGCTCGATGAGCCCCTCAGGTAAAAGATATTTTCATATCTCATTTTGAGAGAGACGAGGGTGTGTTGAGTTGTAGAGCCAGAGAGAGCTCAGGAACACCATTGTAAAAAATACAGGCATTTTCCATTGTTTAATATAAACAGAAGCAGTTTTTCCTGCATGTGTTATGTCTTATATGCATGTCTATGAGTGTTCATTTTATGCTATGAATGTACGTGTTATGTGGATGCATTCTACAGGAGTTTGTTTGATTTCAGGTAAGGGTCTTTGAGGCTTCATGCCAGGAGGGTATGACAGGACGTTGAGGGTTCTGAGATCCGGTGCACTGAGGATGCATTTCTGAACTCTGAGGAGTCAGACAAAGATGTGCTGAGGCACAGGGATGAGGTCAACAACTCAGGAGGAAGACCTCAAGGTTGTTGAATACCTTGGAGGCAAGGCTGTGTAGATGAAACACAGTTACAGACAGAATCACTGAGGATTCTATAGGAGCTCTGCCAGGCGGGCATTGAGCATGTGTAAATTGGTGCACCGAGGAAGAAGAAATCTGTAGAGAGTGTGAAAGACCAGAATCACAGAGGATTCTGAGAGCTCTGCCAGGTGGGCATCGAGAGAAGTGCATAAGTGCACAGGAAGACATAATTGTTGAGTGTTCTGTGAAAGAGCTTCAAGCAGATAGATGTTCCAAAGGTAAACAAAAGATCAAAATATGGGATCGAATGATTGTGAAGATGAAGGAAAAGTTCATCCCCAGGGATTATCAAATCACACTGTTCAGGAGAATGCAGAACCTGAGAAAGAAGTTGATGATGGTAAAGGAGTATACTGAGGAATTCTACAAGCTCAATATCAGAGCAGGTCATCGGGAGAGCGATGATGAGAAGGTTTCCAGATACCTTAATGGTCTGAGATACGACATTCAGGATGAGTTAAGCATGGTTACCATCAAGACGGTGGAGGATGCTTATCAGATGCCTCTAAAAGCCGAGGAGAAGCTGAGCCATAATCAAGGTCAGGGAGGGCGAGGCAGAAGTCATCCCAGAGGCAAGGCAGTTGCCCAGGAGAATTACCAAAAGTCCAAGGAGGAATGTAATAAACCTCAGGGTAAGGTTGAAAGAGGTGGAACCTCACAGCGACAACAATATGCTGAGCAGAGGGGACAACATAATGAGTAGAGAGGAGATTATGATGACGCAAATATTTTTCCTCGTACCAGAGGTAGAGGAAGAGGCCAAGGTGGAGTAGTCACATGTTTCACATGTGGAAAGGATGGACACAAAGCTGTTGAATTTCCAGATAGAAAAAAGGACAGAGGAGAAGCTCACATCGCCGAGGCACAGAGGTGAGATGCTAAAGAAGAAGGTGCAGAAAGCAAAAGCTCACTTCTGATGCGAAAAGTCCTTTTGACGCCTGAGAAAGAGGTGCAGGAGAGTTTATCTCAAAGGACCCAACTGTTCCGGACAGCTTGCAAAACCAAGGATAGGAAATGCAAGTTTATCATGGATAGCGGAAGCACAGATAATCTCGTTTCAACCGAGATGGTGGAGAAGTTGGAACTGGAGACAACTGATCACTCGAGTCCATACAAAGTCTCATGGCTACAGAAGGGACATCAGGTGAGTGTCACTAAACAATACTTAGTTGACATCAAGATAGGGGGATATACTGATAAGGTCTTGTGTGATGTCATTCCCATGGATGTATGTCATTTTTTACTGGGTAGACCATGGCAATATGACAGAAATGTGGTTCATGATGGAAGGATGAACACATACACCTTGGAGAAGGATGGGAGGACACACAGATTGCTTCCGATAAAGGATAAAGAGGTGAAGCTGGAAGTAAGAAACACGATACTTCTCACGAGTGGGAAGGATCTTCTCATAGATATGGAGAAGAAAGAAGATCCACAATTCTTTGTTGTCAGAAAGCCGAGGATTGTTCTGACTAGCACAAGAGTGGATGATTTACCAGATGATATTCAGGAACTGCTGGGAGAGTTCGCTTACATAATCATGGACAAATTACCTCATTCGTTGCCACCGATGAGGAGTGTGAGTCATCACATTGATCTCATACCAGGGGCGAGTTTGTCGAACAAAGCTGCGTACAGGTTGACGCTGCAAGAAAATGAGGAGGTCAAGAATCAGGTACATGATTTGTTGGATAAAGGATTGGTCAGAGAGAGCTTGAGTCTGTGTGTTGTTCCAACAGTGCTAAGTCCAAAGAAGGATGGAGGTTGGAGAATGTGTATCGACTAAAGAGTGATCAACAAAATTACCATCAGGTATAGATTTCCACTGTCGAGAATGGATGATCTGATGGATTGCCTGAGTGGGGAAAATTATTTTTCAAAAATTGATCTGAAGAGCGGATATCATCAGATTCGCATGAGGGAAGGTGATGAATGGAAGACAACATTCAAGACAAATGAAGGTTTGTACGAATGGTTGGTCATGTCGTTTGGCTTGACAAACGCGCCAAGCACATTCATGAGACTGATGAATGAAGTCCTGAGGGAATTCATCGAAAAATTTGTAGTCGTATATCTAGATGATATACTGATCTTCAAAAATACCAAGGCTGAACATTTGAAACATTTGGCCATTGTGATGAGGAAGCTACAGTAAGAGAAGCTGTTGATAAATATGAAGAAGTCCTCATTTATGAAGACAGAGCTCATTTATTTGGGTTTTGTTATTTCGGCGAATGAGTTGAAGATGGATCCGAGTAAGGTAGAAGTGATCAAGAATTGGCCATCACCGAGAAATGTTTTCGAGGTGAGAAGTTTCCATGGATTAGCTAGTTTATACCAAAAGTTCACCAGAAATTTCAGTGGAATTAGCACAGTAATGATGGACACAGTAAAGAAGTGACATAAGTCTTTTCATTGGATAGCAGAGGCAGAGAAGAGCTTCAATCTGTTGAAGCAAAAGATAACGGAACGACTAGTGTTGGTGTTTCCGGACTTCAAGAAGACATTTCAAGTGAAGTGTGACGCAAGCGGATATGCCATAGGCGCGGTCTTGAGTCAAGAAGACAGGTCAGTTGCATATTTAAGTGAGAAGTTGGATGAGGCGAAAATAAAATACTCCACGTATGATAAAGAGTTTTATGCTATCATACAGGTGCTGAAGAAGTGGAGGCATTACTTGATCCCAAAGGAATTTGTATTATACAACGATAATAATGCATTGTAGTTTGTAAGTCAACAAGAGAAGTTGAATCAGAAGCATGCAAAATGGGTAGAGTATATGCAAAATTTCACGTTTGTGATCAAACACATTTCGGGTACTGCTAACAAAGTGGTTGATGCTTTGAGCAGGAAATGTTTGTTGCTGCAGGAGTTCCGAGTCAAAACATTGGGTTTTGAAAACCTGAAAGACATGTGCACAGGAGATGCAGATTTCAGAGAAGCGTATGAAGCAGCTGAGAATCCAATTCTCAGAGATCGGAGTCCTTGGATAGGCTATATGATCCAGGAGGGATTGTTGTTCAGAGGCAATCAAATGGGTATTCCAAGTTGCTCCATGAGGGAGAACTTGTTAAAGGAAAAACATAGTGGTGGATTGGCAGGACATTTTGGCCATGAAAAAACATTCGCAAAGCTAAGCGAATCATATTTTTGGCTAGGCATGCGAGAGATGTCAAGCGGTTTGTTGACATGTGTCGAATTTGTCAGCATTCGAAGGGGAGGAAGCAGACTGCAGAATTTTATCATCCATTGCCCATACCAGAGAGGCCATGGGAGGCGATAAGCATGGATTTTGTATTGGATTTGTCGAGGACGTAGAGAGGGGTTGATTCCATATTTTTGGTGGTGGAAAGGTTTTCAAGGATGGCACATTTCATCCCATGCTAGAAGACCAGCGATGCGACTCACATCGCAAATTTGTTTTTCAAAGAAATTGTGCGACTCCATGGATTGCCGAAAAGCATAGTCTCTGACAGGGATACGAAATTCATAGGTCATTTTTGGAGGACGCTATGGAAGAAGCTAGGAACTAACTTGGCGTTTAGTTCATCTTATCATCCGCAGATAGACGGATAGACAGAGGTGGTCAAAAGAAGTCTGGGAGACTTGCTGAGGAGCTTGGTGACAGAGCACCATAGTAGCTGGGACAACATATTTCCACAGGCAGAATTTGCATACAACGATTCAGTGAATCAGAGTACAGGAAAAATTCCATTTCAGATTGTGTATGGGACACAATCGAGGGGATTTTCTGAACTCAGGGAGTCAGAACAGACTGCGACTAGCAATGCGAGCGCAGAGGAATTTGCTGAGGCGATGAAGGAACTTCAGGGCAAGGTGAAGCAGAGACTGCAAGACTCAAACCAGGAGTACAAGCACAAAGCAGATCAGCGGAAAAGGCAAATTCAGTTTGAAGTTGGTGATCTGATTCTAGCACACCTGAGGAAAGAAAGGTTCCCAAGGGGAACATACAACAAGCTGAAAATGAAGAAAATCGGGCCATGCAAAGTCCTGAAGAAATTCGGAGAGAATTCTAATGAGATTGAATTGCCAGATGGCATCGAAATATATCTGATATTCAATGTGGCAGATTTATACCCATACAAGGCTGGAGAAGCAGAGACTGGAGCTGAGCATCTAGTGATCCAGTGGACGAAACAATTACCAATTACAGAAAAGCCGCGGATGGAGTGCATACTGGACAAGCGAATGGGTAAGAAAACTAGGCGAAAGCAGTATTTCGAGTATCTGGTGAAATGGAAGAATCATCCAGTGGAAGATGCCAGCTAGGAGACAGAAGTAGTTATCCAAAAGCATGGATAGGCCGTGCAGGAGCTCATGGATAGGAGCCCATGAATATTTTCAAGCCGAGGAGTATGATGCAAGAGCATCGCCCATACATCAAGCGAGCCAACGAAGAGCAGAAGACAGCTGGATAATCCAGCACACATTTTGAAACACTTTGGGATTGTTGCATGATCTTAAATGATTCATTTAAGAGGCGGTGCACTTGTATTGTAATGGACCTTGAGCGAATAGCTCTCGTCCTTAGGTAGATGAGGCATTTAAAATAATTAATGCTGGTAGATAGAATAGTTAAGTCTAGATTTGATAGTTTAGAGTTCGAGAGGGAAAACGGATATAGACACCCTCCTTTGTACATTGTAACATAATTGAAGCATTCAGGAAGAAGACGAGAAAGCAGAGAGAATTGTATGAAGAACACCCATGTACAGATATTGAATTAATAGAAGAAATCTTTGATTCAAATCCATGGCTATGTGTCTATTCTCTATGTGTTGATGTTGTGCTCATGAATGTTTGTTTCTTGTTATGCATTTTCTTTGTGTATGCTGTGCATATGATTTCATGTTTCGAAACTGAAGTCTGAAAAAAGGAGAGAATAAGTTTCAATTTTTTCTCTATGTGAGACAGGAGATTCCTGCAGAGAGTGCAGTTGAATTCATCCGCATAGAGTGCGTTGATGAGGGATCAGTAGTTTGAATCTTGTTCTCATTCACCCAAAATTTGATTTGGGTTATTGAAGCCGTGCAAGGAGTGTGCAGGCTGGAGAAGAAGTCTCAGTGAAGACCTGAGCAAAGTAGATTGAAGGCTGCTACTGCAGGAGTGCGCAGGGTCAAAGGACTTCAACACTTGGCAAGGTTGGAGGTTTGCCGCAAGGAGTGCGCGCAAGAAGTTCTCAAAAGGACGTGAGAAGTTGATAATAAGCTCAGAAGGAATAGGTCTTCGAATTCTTTGAAGGATTTCATAGAGAGATTGTGCATCGAAGCGTTCGAGCAGGTGCTGAAACTTTGCGTGCAGAGTGACGAGTCCGTGGAAGAGAGTCTCGTCATTTCAGGGATTTCATTGCGAGGAAGATGGACAGTCGAAATTCTCCGAGGAGATTTCGTGAAGATCCGTGTGACGTAGGATCTTGCGAGGCGCAAGGAGGCTACAACGTAGGTGTGGTAAAGGTTCGAAGCTCAGGAGGGTAGGAGTCGTAAATCGGGATCACGAGGAGCATGGTTCTACTTGTGGATCGACATATCGGGAGTTCGTGAGGCGAGACTCCAAATCTACGCAACGAAAGTCGCGAAAGAGTGAGAGGTGATATTCCTACAGTCACATAGGTAGTGTGGGCCATAGAAGGTAGTGGAGGATAGGTGGCGTAGCCCATCGGAGGTTCGGCATCTCGGACCTCAGGAGTCGACGAGGAAGTTGTTAAACCTCAAGAGTAGCGAAGTCATGAGGGGGCGAGGTCGCGATAGCGTGGAAATCCTGAGTAAAGTGACGGGTGCAGACGGTCAAGTCACACATGTGTATCGGAGTCTCAGTACCTCATTTATAGGAGGTTAGAGAACCATAAGTTTGGTATCGCGAGTAACGAGGTCGCGAGAGAGCGATATCCCTAAAGAAATAAAGGAAGGGGATCGTGTGGCAAAGAGAATCTATGGGTAAGAAGATTCCCGATAGGGAATTAGAAGAGCCTAGGAGTTCTTCGAGCCTAGGAAAAGAGAAGGTCTCGAGTGAGAGCGGTCGTGCACAGTGAGGCGAGGTGTGCGGTCTGCGTCAGTGAGTTTTCCCTAGTTAGCTGACATATATGAATTTTGTGGTTAATATCTGTCACCAGCCCGCAGACCCTTCCCTGACTCCAAGAAATGAAACCCGTCTCAAGCGGAGTTAGTTTGTTCAAATCTTGTTTATGGTTGATTTTATTTAGTGTTAGATATCGTAAGAGATGGGGTGTGTAAAAGCCGTATGTCAGTGATGTGTTCGCCGAGAATGTGGCCAGTAGTCTGAAAAATCTTTCTTCCCCATTTCGCTGTGAACATGATGCTCTCTGCAATCCCATTAGGGGAAAATTCACTAGATAGTTTTATTCTTTTTATTTTTTTAATTATAGGTTTCTAGATTGCATATTTTTTGAGAATCCTAGTCAATTTGTATATTAAAAAAATAATTTAACCAATATAAATAACAATTTGTATATTAAAAAAATAATTTAACCAATATAAATAATTTTTATATTGCGATTTCCCCATTATTTACGTGGTTCCAAAAATAATTACCAAAAATCGAATTAGAAACCAAAAAACCCTCAGATAGTCAGTAGACTCACTGGGTGTACCTATTTACTTACTCCGCCCCCAAACTGTCTTGTCTCGCCACATGGATGCAGTCGATGCAGTGCAAGGGACACGCGAGGTCCAGTAGATTAGATGGGCATTTAATGCGTACAACTACTCATGTTGTAACAACCAAATATTTCTAACATCATTAAGTTTCATAAACAATTTATTCTATAAACTGAGACAATAACTTCATAGCATAATATTGATTTTCATAACAGCAACTTCAGTAACTTAGATTTATCTATAAATAATGATTTCATGGAAGAATGAAATAAATACATATCTTAACAAAGTACCTAATTCTGATGCTAATTTATGTTGCCTCTTTGCCTTGCTGCTGCCTTCCTGCTACCTGATACACAGATCAACCCTGCCACAAACAAGAAAATAATTTCCCAAAACTACTGTCCTCCCTGCCAACTAGGAAAACTACCTAGCTCCAGGATATCTACGGATATCCTGGCCCCTGTGCCCAAAACCTCCAGCAACTTGGTGCCTGAACTGATCAAAAGTCACAACCAGAAACTCTCTGCACACAACAAATCCAACAGTCCTCCCCCTCCATCCTCCGTCGAATGATCCCCCACATGACCCTTTCTCCTTCCCTTCTTCCTCCTTCACCGACTCATGCAGT